>JAQQSY010005632.1:0-11544 GCA_028646535.1 Procyon lotor | reverse complement strand
TGGATGGATGGATGGATGGATGGATGGATGGATGAGTGGATGGTTGGATGGATGAGAGATTAAATTGTTAGATAGATGGATGGATGATTAGATAGTTGGCTAATTGGCTGACTGGCTGGATGAATGGATAGTTGTCTGGCTGGATGGTTGGGTGGATGGCTGAATGGATAAATGGTTAGATGGGTAGATGCTTATACAAATGGATGGATGGATGGATGCTGTGACGCATGAATGAATGGCTACTTGGCTGGCTGGCCATTTGGATGGAAGGATGGATAGATGGTTAGATGGATGGATGGTTAGATGGGCGGATGGTTGAATGGATGGTAGATTAGATGGAAGAATGGGTGGATGGATGGATGGATGCACGCATGCATTGATGGATGGACGGATAGTTGGGACAGGTGGTGTGGCAGTGTTTAGAGGCCTTAACTTCAGGAGACAGCATTCTGAGGGGATGAGGGGAAGACGTGTGGATGGAAGGGAGGTAGAACAGAGTCAGAGAAGCCAAGCAAGAAGGAAACCAAGTTAAGACACAAAATGCACTCCTTACACATTCAGTGAGGGAACCTCACTGCAGGTCCCCACCACCCTCTCCCCAGCCTTGTTTACTTCCTCTAGTCCAGTCCCATCATCTTCCCAGGAAGTCCCATTAGATGCCCAGATGGCCAGTTACAGAGGTTCAGTGGGGGTACAAAAACGCCCTCTGCCTATCTGCCTCCCCACCCCGTGAGGACTAAAGACTGGAAGGACTTTGTTAGGCAAGACTCTGCTCCCCAACACCATGCTTCACTCTCAGGAGCCTGGAGTTAGGTCCCAGGCTGCCTCTTCCACCATCGGCCCCTGCAGCACTGGCCATAAAAGCGTGGAAGAGTCGCTGCTGGTTCCCCCAGCTCACTCCCCTACTTGCCAGCCTGAGCATCGGTCTCAGTCCGCCTGGGCCGCGAGACGGGGTGGGCAGAGAGGCCAGGAGTGGGTGGAACTTTGCAAGGATCTGGTTCACAGATGGGCCCTTTGGTGGTCCTTGGTTGATGCGCTAGTTCTCAAGTATTGCCATCCATTGGTGGACTTAAAAGCCCTCCCCAGACCCTCCAGCCGCCCACGCTGGCATCTTCGTTTACTGGCCAGAACGCGCCACAAAGGTAGCCTTGGAATAGAGCTGTTTTCAAATCCTGGTTCCTCCAGCATGTGCTTGCTGTGGGACCTCGATTAAGTCACTCAAGCTCTCTCAACATCACGAGAGTTCGACACCTGGTAGCGGCTTTCCATCATTCACTACTGTATCCCAATCTCCACGTCACCCTTGCTCTTCCCAACCCCAAGTCTCAGGGTCCTCTGACGCTCCCATCTCCTTCCTGACCCAAGCAGGGTGCCTGCTATGCATTCAGCTCTCAAACAGAGTCTGCGGGGAGAATGAGCTAAGGAATCTTCTCTTTGGCCTCCCCCATTCATGAACACCTACGCCACCCTGGACCAGTACTTGACTCATGCAGGGGGCGATGGCCAGGACTTGTTGAGGCTGAGCAGTGGGCTGGCCTGATGGGGGTAAGGGAGGGTCGTGCAAAGGTGGGCGGCACGGAGGAGCAAGGATGTCCAGGAGGCTCTATGCCCCGTGGCCCCGGACACTGTCTGGTTATCTTCAAGGGTAAACTCGCCTTGAGATTTAAGGAGAAGCAACTATTTGCCAAAGCAATTAACCCACACCTTCGGGGATGTACTACAAGGGCCTCTCCAGCCCCCATAGAGGTAAACTGAGGCCTGGTTGGGGTTTGCCACCAGACAATGCTTTGTGTTTGAGGGAGGCATCTACCAGAACCCCAGGAGTCACCGAACTCCCCGAGCCTCCGTCCTACAGCCATCCAGGAGCAAATAGCATCAGGAACCTTCAGGAAGTCACCCGGCTGCCCAGAGGGAGTTCTGGGGTCGATTCTCTTTCCACAGATTTTCCTCCTGACACAAGGTCCTGGCTGAGCCTGGGGAGAGATGGTTCCTCCGAAGTGAGAGGGACTACAGAAATCTGTGATGTTCTGTGGGGGCCGGGGGAGCTAGGGGTCACGGAATTTGGGGCTGGATCAGGCCGAGTCTGTGCCCCAGGCCGAGAAAAGGCTCCAGGCGGTCCAGGGAGCCCTGCCTGCTGGTCACTGCCCACCCCCTTACCTCTCTTGAAGGCCCACCGCTTCAGCCACAGCTTGGAGAGGGCTGGCCAGGAGTGGTTGAGCGCCGGGTTAGCCATGGGGGCCCACGCGTGCGAGAGTGTGGGTGAACAGCAAGGGGAGGAAGCCGGAGCTTGACTGGGAATCCCTGCCAAGACGGGGCTGCCAGCAGGAGGGGCGGAGACTGCCGCCAGGGGCTGCCAGATGCATCAGCTGATGGGAGCTTGGAGCTTGGGCAGGGGGGCTGGGGGACCCAGGGACGCCAGCCTGGGGGGAAGTCAAGCCCTTAGTACGCCCCCCCCCAAACCCCTTCCTTGACACATAAGCCTCTCACCCTGGCTGGCCAAGACATTCCCAGGAGGAGCCGAAGACCGCAGTGTGAGTGGTGATGACATTGGGGTCCTCAGAAAGCAAGTCTAGACTGGGTCCTGAGGTGAGCCTGTGGGTCTGAATGTCGGAGTGTTTGTGTGTGTGTGCGTGCCATCGTCTGTGATTTTTTTTGGGGGGGGGGATCTGTGAGTTTGCACATAGAGTGTGTACTTTCACGCTTGTGAGTGTGTATTTGAGTGCAAATCTTCAGTGCCAACTTGCCTATATGGGGGTGAGTATGAACATCTAAGTGGTTCCCCCCAGTTTTATTGAGATATAGTGAACACACGGCCCTATATAAATTTGAAGCATAGAGCACGATCTGACTAGTCTGTGCTGTGAAATGATCACCACAACGAGTTTACTTAACACCCATCCCCTCTTATAGACACGGAAAAAAAGATTTAGCCAGGAAAAAAAGAAAAAAAAATCCTTTTTTTTTTCCCCTTGTGATGAGAACTCTTAGGATCTACTCTCTTAGCAACTTTTCCCCTATGCCACACAGGGGTGTCAACGCTAGCCACCACTTCGTGTGTTACATTCCCAGACTTATTTATCTCGTAACTGGACGTTGGTCCCTTTTGATCCCCTTCCTCCAATTCTCCCTCCTCCCTGACCCCCTGTCCCTGGAAACCAAAAACCCGATCAATCTATCCGTGTCCTTGGTTGCTGTTTTTAGATTCCACATTTAAGTGAGATCATACAGTACTTATCTTTGATTCCTTGCATGTAGCAGAATGCCCTCCAAGTCCATCCATGTTGTCGCAAATGGCAGGATTTCCTTCCTTTTTGCAGCTGAATCTTGTTAAATGGGCGTTAAATAAGTCTATGTGTATGTGTGCATCTGAATGTCCGCTGGTTTCGTGGGGTTGGATCTACATGGCTCACCTGGGATGTGGGGGGATCTGTGTTTGATGTCTGTGAGGGGTTTGGGTTCCTGCCCAGGATTTGTCTGTGCGGTTGTGTGCCTGTGAGTTGGGTGTCAGTGTGCAGTGTGCTGGTCTGACAGCGCGTGGCCATGCCAGGGCTGCCCCCTGGTGGCCGATCCTCTCAACTGCCGCCTCACTCCCCGGGCTGAGAAATTCTGGCTTTGCTCCCTGTGGACACCCTCCTCTGCTCCCCAAATCCTTTCTGTGACCTCCCAGCCCCAAACCGCTGTCCCTGGTGGGGGGATCAAGGCCTTCCCCTTCCATGTGTCCTGGCCCACCACCGCCCCCTTGGAGGAGAAGGCTGTCACTCTTCCGTCTTCTGCGACCCTTCCAGATGGGTCATCTGCAAGCTTACCTTTGCCTGCTCACACCCAGGGGATCCCACAGCCCCTGTAGTCTTATTTCCACCCCCTCCATCCTTCTCGCTCTCTCTAGGGGCTAAATCCAATGGACATTTTCTGCCTCACCTGTGCTGGATGCTTCTGACTCCTTCTTTTTTGCACTTGTTAGCCCCCCGACCCCATGATGCCCCAGGCTCTCCTTTCTGCCTCATCCTTGGTCCCCCTTCCTGCCTTGACCTATCTCCCTTTCCCTGTTTGACCTTTATTTATTTATTTATTTTAAAAGATTTTATTTATTTATTTGATAGAGAGAGATCACAGGTAGGCAGAGAGCCAGGCAGAGAGAGGAGGAAGCAGGCTCCCCACTGAGCAGAGAGCCCCATGTGGGGCTCGATCCCAGGACCCTGAGATCATGACCTGAGCCGAAGGCAGAGGCTTTAACCCACTGAGCCACCCAGGTGCCCCATCTATCTGACCTTTAAACTCTGTCCTTGGCCATTTCATGCTCTCCTCCCCAGCCCTGATGATCACATCGCTCCTCCCCAGTAGGTGACCCCAAATCTGTCATTAGCAGAAAGACATAAAAACACCCACGCTGTGAACAGTCATGCCCAACACGCTCCCGCACACACAGACAACCGCAGACGTGCACGCGCTAGTCAGACTTACGCTCACACCCAGGAGCACACACACACACACACACACACACACACACACACATGCACGCAGAATCATACACAAACGGCCAGACTCTTACATAGAAAGCCAGAGGGCAGCGCTGGGAGATTTAACCAGACGGCCTCCCGTGCTGTGCCCCCAGGCTTCAAGTCCCCACCTCCCGCCACACACCTTTCCCTGGAGGGGCTATGGGTGCCTCTGGGATGTTCCCGACCTCTGGGTGGGAGGGCGGATGGGACAGTTTCTGTGGCTGCTGAAGCAAGGCTTTGGGATGGGGACAGACTACTGGGGGTGGGGCAGGCTGACCGTGTTTTCCCAGCTCCTGGGGGGGCCGGCTCTGTGTTCAGATTCACCTGCAAGGCCGGGGACAACCCTTTCACAGAGGCGCAAACAGAATAGTGAAGTCCCTTGCCCATGGCCACACGGAGTGAGGGCAGCCGGGGTCTGAACGCGCTCCTGGCAGACACAGCCATGCTGTCATCCCCAGTGACAGTATGGAGCACCGGCCAGTGTCCAGCCCTGTGACGGCGCTGTGGGCCTGAGGGGATATGGGGAGGACGGCCCAGAGCAGATACAGGGATGTGTGTGCAGCTGACATTCAGTAAAAAGCCTGCTTCTTCCAGGAAGCCCTCCCAGAGGGGCTCCTAGCCGAAGCTAGAAAACCCACAGGTGGCAGAGTGGGGCCGCTCTCCCTGGGCTGCTCTCGCTCGGCCAGGCCGTTCCCCAGAACCGCAGCCGAGGCGGCCAGCGGAACACTAGAGAATCAGCCCCCTGAGTGTGGCATTCAAGGCTCTCCCCATGTGCCCCCAGCCTGACTCACCAGCTCTGCTCCCCCCACCCCAGCTCTGCCCTCCCAGTTCTCCCCCTCCCGGCTGCTCACGGGCCCCAGACCCTCGGTGCACGAAGCCGCCCCGAGCTGTGTGGCCCTGGGGCCCGGCGGAAGCAGGCCTGGGCGTGCCCTGAGCAAACCGCAGCCTTCCGCCCCCTCCGCCCCACCCCAGGCGGCGGGCGGGAGGCTCCCCAAGGTGGGCCTCTGTGGGAGGCGGGGGCGCCTCCGCCCGGGGGCCAGAGCTCGACCTGGAGGGCTGCCGGGAGGAGGGTCTTCCTCTTCCTCAGCTGACCTCAGAGGATTGGGGGGGCACCCTCCTCGGGACTGGTTCTCAGACGGCAACCTTAAGAGGCAGTGTTTGTTTTGAAAGTCAGACCCCGGAGCCCCAATCTACAGATTCTGCTCAGGGAGGCCCAGGGCGGGGCGGGGCGGGGGAGCCCCCCGGGATCCAGTTTAGGAAGCATTCCTGGGGGCTCAGCACAGGGAGCACCCCAATTCGCCCCCTGGCTGGGTCCCCTATGCAGGCTTTGGCTACAAGGAGCCCGGTCTTCCTGTCTTGTGGGCTGCACGTGTCGCGGACCCCAGCCCCCTGGGGTGACCTCTGGGGGTGCGCAGACCTCTGCAGACCGATCCCCAGGTCAAACGGCCTTCCCCGCCCACTCCGGAAGCAGGCTGGCCTCCAGGTGGAGAGAAACTGTGGGGGGTCCGTCTGCCGCCCTCAGGAGTCCCGTCCCCCCCCTCGCCGCTCTGTCTCTGTTGGTCCCTCTGTCCCCTACGCCCCCGTGATGGCCACTCACCAGAGGCAGAGGGAGGCTTGTCCTCGCTGCCGTGGTCCCCGGCCCGGCTACCAGCTCCTGCAGCCCCCAGACCCGCGGCTAAGGTTTCCAGGAGGCCCAGGGGGAGCCCTGGCGGGTCGGGGCCCCCGGGGAACCGCAGGGTGACCCAACTCTGCCCCAACTTCCTCTTCCTCAACTTCTTGGCCGCCTGCTTGGCGACTCTGTCCACCCCAGCCGCGGGGCCAGGGCAGGGGTCCCTGAGGACACAGCCCAGGCTGGGCTCCAGAAGCAGGGAGCCTCCCCCACCGCTCAGCCCCGGATGTGCAGGTGTCGGGAGAGGTGTGTGTGTGTGGGGGGAACGGGGCGGGGAGCTTCTGCGCCCTCACCCCCCACCCCAGCAGCTTCCTGTGGAACTGACTGCTGAAGAGGAACGGGGTGCCAGGGCCTCAGCCGGGTCCACGGGGGCACAGAGATGCGCGGGACCCGCAAGCCGTGTGTATCCGCAGAGACGCGGGCTCTCAGACCCCCAGGAACCCGCACTGGCGCGTGTGTGGGTACACACCTGAGTCCCCACGGTGTTGGCGGTAAATGTTTAACGACACCTCTCTGCACCGCCCCCGCTCCCTAAAGAAGCCCCGATTCGTAGCTTTTGCCGACTCCTGGTGTAAGTAGTTCCTACGCAGGGACACGGGTCCCCCCGCCCCCCCAGGCGGGTACGTGGGTTCCTGTGGGCCCAGGTAGACGTGGGGGTGTGCAGAGTGGCGCACCTGCAGAGACACCCCCCCCCCAGGTGTGGGGCACGAGGGGCCCATCCAGTCTCCTTTATGCTCAGAGATGGGTGGGCGCACATGCACACGGGAGTGTGCGACCGCGACATTCCGAAGGGGGACACGAGGAATCACACACAGACACTCCGGAGCTCATACCTGGAGGCCGCGGAGGAGCCCGAGAGGAGACACAGAGAGGGGCAGCCTGCTCGTCCTGGCTCACGAGGCCCATTGTAACAGGGGCAGGAGTTTCGCAGGCTGGGTGTTAAATTCTGCGGTCGGGAAACGTTCAATTATATAAACTTACAGTGGAATAAATCATGTCAAGAACAAAAGCAATAACCCCTTAAATCCAACATCATGTACTTAATGGCACTGAACTGTATGCTAAGAAATGGTTAAAGTGGTAAGTTTTATGTTGTGTAATAAAATGAAGCTATTCAACCCTCCCTAGTTATTTTGTTTCGTTTTTCTCTTATAGGTGCTCTCTGGGTTGTATATGACTTTGAGCCCATCTGGAGGGCGATACTGGACATTGGGGTGCTCTGGGCATCTCTTCCCAGCCCTGAGGTCTGTACCTGGAAATGGGCCACTCTGAGAGATAGTGACACGGTAGGAACCGGCAAACACCACGGAAACACACAAATACAAGACACAGGACACAAGGAGACAGGAAAGCACACGGGTTCACGTGCACAGCCCATTCTGTAACCGCTGGTTGTTTGTTGAATGCAATACACATTTATTGAGCGCCTACTGTATACTGGGTCTTTTCTTAGGTGGGGGGCGATGGTGGTGGGCAGGGCGGACACAACCCCCTGCTCTGGAGGGCTGGAGGCAAGCTGTGAAGCAGGAAACAGACCCACCCCATAACTAATTGCCAGGAAAGGAAGCAAACCTGGTGATGTGGCAGAAAGCAGGTGGGGTGGAGGCTGCATTCCCTGGGGACGGGGGTGGGGAGTGGGGTGGGGGCGGGGAAGGCTCAGAAGGAGCCAGGTGTGTAAATGAAGATCTGGAACATTCCCTGGGGCAGGAACTGCAGGGGCTAAGGCTAGGGGGCAGGACTGAGCTTGGTGTGTTTGGGGGATGCCTGCATGGTGGGAGTGAGGCTGGAGGGGGACAGTCCAAGAAGGTGAGGCTGGCGGGGCTCAGACCTGCAGGACCTTGGGGTCCAGACTAGAAGCATGATTGATGGGCGTCATTGGGGAGGGAATGAAGGGGCAGAAGTGGGGACAAGATGGCCCAGAGGGTACAAAGCCCCAGAGACCCACCCAGACACCATCACTAGGTGGTGCTGGGAGGGAGGGTGAGTTTAAAGTCTTTGGCCCCGGGAGGGGCTGCTCTTTCTGTCCCTGTCTCTCCCCCACCTCCATTTATCCCTGCCTCTTTTTCTGGGCTCCCCTGCCAGGTTCTAAATTCTCTGAGGCCTCTTCCCTTCTCTGGCTCCCTGCTCTGCTCTCCCTCTGGTGGTCCGATCACTAGAGAATCCTCTCCACGCTATCAGTAAGGGCATCCCTGGCCCTCTGTACTGGACCCCATCCTCACTGCCCTCCTCCCACTGTTGAGGTCCCAGTGGCCTCCAGGGCACTGACCACTCAGCTGTCTGTGTACCCCAGCTCGCCTCCCACTGTACTCCCCTGTCTCACGTCCAGGGAGATCCCCTCTGCCTGAAACACCCTTTGTCTGCTTTCCTTGGTGGTAAAATATCCATAACGTAAGATTTACTCTTCTAACTATTTTTTTTCTTTAAAGATTTTATTTATTTATTTGACAGGGAGAGAGAGAGATCACAAGTAGGCAGAGAGGCAGGCAGAGAGAGAGGGGGGAGCAGGCTCCCTGCTGAGCAGAGAGCCTGATGTGGGGCTCGATCCCAGGACCCTGAGATCACGACCTGAGCCGAAGGCAGAGGCTTTAACCCACTGAGCCACCCAGGCGCCCCTCTTCTAACTATTTCTAAGGGCACGCAGCTCACTACCATTAAGCACAGTAACATTGTTTTGTGCAACCGTCCCCACTGTCTGTCTCCAGAACTTTGTTGTCTCCCCCAAGTGGGACTCTTGACGCCCCATCCCCGCCCCTCCCCCTGGTGTCTTCTATGGGACTTGCTGGGTCCCTGAATTTACCATCTGGGTACCTCCTGAGTGAAGTCAAACAATTTCTGTTTATTTCACTGAGCCAATGCCCTCAAGGTTATCCACATTGTAGCAGGTGTCAGGATGCCTTTCCTTTTTAAGGCTGGATTACACTGCATTGCATGGATGGACACATTTTTTTTTTAAAGATTTTATTTATTTATTTGACAGAGAGAGAGAGAGATCACAAGTAGGCAGAGAGGCAGGCAGAGAAAGGGGGAAGCAGGTTCCCTGCTGAGCAGAGAGCCCGATGTGGGGCTCGATCCCAGGACCCTGAGATCATGACCTGAGCCGAAGGCAGGGGCTTTAACCCACTGAGCCACCCAGGTGCCCCTGGATGGACACATTTTATTTATCCATCCAACTGTCGATGGACACTTAGGTTGTTTTCTGGCCATCATGAATAATGATGCTATGAACATGCGTCTGCAAACATCTGTTGGAATCCCTCATCTGAACCCCTTTGGGTATATGTTGCTGGAGAGTTTTGACCCCAGAGGAAATGAACCCATCCTGCTTTTTACTTTAAGATATGGCATTTTTCAGACGGTAGCTGCTATCACTGAAGTGGCCACTGGAGGGAAGTGCTTACCCAGGGCTTCTCTGCGGGCCAACCCAAGACCACAGAGAGAACCCCATCCCCCAAAACACAGACTGGGATTGCAACATCGACCGCCTAAGGGCGGGGGGCCATGCCTTGAATTAGCAAGGGACACCTGTCCTTGGTAAGTCTACTTTTCTTTCTCTCACTTTTGATAGAGATGTGGTTGAGTCAAATATTTTCTGTGCTGCAGGGAAAAAAAATTTCCAGATAGGCTAAAGGGCAATTGTAAAAAAACACCCCAAAGTAATACAAATTGTAGAAGGAATTTACAAGGCAATTTTAATACTTTGGGTTGAAAGCTTTTTTCTTTTCTTTTTTTTTTAAACTAAGAGCGGAAACTCAGAAGACATGAATGACAAGACAGAAATATCTGAATATATATAAACTGACACAAATGTAGGGAGGAGATGTTGTAAACAGAACCAATAAGTAAAGGTCAGTTAGTTGTCTGTGAAGTGTTAGTACCTTCATATAGAAAGGATTTCTGTACACTGATAAGAAAAAGACAAACAACATAAATAGAAAACTGAGAAATCACATGAAGGGGTATTTCTCGAAACCAAGAGCCAAAGAACATATGAAAATATAGTTCTCAGGAGCCCAGAGAGTGTGAATTTCGGTAACAATTGCTGTCACTTTATACCCAAGACAGTGTCAACAACAGAAAAGACCAAGAATGTGTCTGATTATCATCTTATTGTAGAAGAAATTATAGGGGACATCAGAAAATTTGTGAAATTCTATATATTTAATTTATCTACAATTTCCAATATTTTCTAAGATCGAACTAAAATTTCTAAGCTGTCATCATATAACATGTAAAAAAGTGTTAAAAAAACATTAAAAAATGGTAACACTTATTGCTGACAGAGATGCAGAGAAAAGAGTAGTGACATGTATTTTCATACATAGATGTTCCCTGACTTGCAACAGGGTTGCATCCAGATGAACCCATCATAAATTGAAAATATCCTAAGCCAAGATGCATTTAATATACCTAAACTATCAAATAGCATGACTTGGCTTAGCCTCCCTGAGACATACACAGAACACCTACATTAGCCTACACTGAGTAAAATCATCAAACACAAACCTATTTTACAATAAGATGTTGAATATCTCCTGTAATTTATTGAGTACTGTACTGAATGTGAAAACCGGAGTGGTTATGAGTATATCCATTAACATTGTTGTGCAATCACTGATTTATTGATGGTCTAAGTTTCTGATCCCATGGCTGATGGGGAGCCACAGCTCATGGCCACTGCCCAGCGTCATGACAGGTTCATACCCCATATGGCCAGTGTGGGAAAAGATCAAAATTCAAAGTACAATCCCTATTGTTAAAAAAAAAAGCATATCGCTTTCACACCATTGCAAAGTAGAAAATCTGTAAGTTGAACCACGTAAGTCAGGGGTCATCTGTATTTAGAAACTCTTCCTCTAAATGTGTGCAACCGTAAATGGTCAAAGCCTTAGCAGCCCCTGCTCTCTGGTCTCTCGTTTCAGAAGTAGAGCTTATACTCTAGGAACTGCTTACCTTTTCTCACTGCATTTCAGGAAAGACCCAAGGAGGAAAAATTTCCAGTAGGGTCTCATTTTCTGAGTATGGCCCTCCCTCTTCTTTCAATGTTTTAGAAGTGAGATAGGATTAACAAGAGTGAAATGCAATCCCTTAAGAGTACGGTTCTGTGAGTTTGGGCTAATTTTGGCTAATTTTGACTGTGCACCCAATGCCATGATCAAGATATATGCCTCCCCAAATTTCTTCCTGCCCTTTTGTAAGTATCCTCTTTTCTTCCCTCTGGAAATCACTGAATGCTTCTCTGTCCCTAGAGTTTTGTCTTTTCCAGAATGTCAGATTGGTGGAATCATACAGGTGTTTAGCCTTTGAATCTGACTTTGTCCACCCAGCATAACGCATTTGAGATGAATTTCTTTCCTTCTTTCCTTCTTTCCTTCCTTC
>JAQQSY010005631.1:0-11545 GCA_028646535.1 Procyon lotor | reverse complement strand
TTTTTTTTTTTTTAAAGATTTTATTTATTTGACAGAGAGAAACACAGCGAGAGAGGGAACACAAGCAGAGGGAATGGTAGCGGGAGAAGCAGGCTTCCTGCCGAGCAGGGAGCCCGATGCGGGGCTCGATCCCAGGACCCTGGGATCATGACCTGGGCCGAAGGCAGACGCTTAACGACTGAGCCACCCAGGCGCCCCTTAGTGCATTTCTATTTAGCAGTTTTAAAATGTGTGTTTATTTATTTTGTGAAATTGTTACCCCAGTATTCATACTTAGTCCCTTAACTGTGCTTTGGAAGTTTCTGAGCATACCCAAAGTATGATTAATGAACTCCTATGTAACAATCACCCTGAGTCAATCCTTGCTAGTTTTTTTTTACTTCTCTGCTCTCCACACACATACTTTGTTTTCTCCTTGAGTATTTTAAAATATTTTATTTATTTATTTTAGAGAGAGAGAGAGAGCAGAGGGAGGAGCAGAGGGAGAGAGAGAGAGAATCTCTAGACACTAAGTCCAGAGCCTGACATGGTACTCGATCCCAAGACCCTGAGATCATAAGCTGAGCGGAAACCAAGAGTCGACACTTAACTGACTGAGCCACCCAGGCGCCTCTCTCCTTGAGTATTTTAAAGCAGACCCAGATATTGAATCGGTGGGACCGAAAAACTATTACAAGTTGTTTATATATGAAGACCAATGGAAGGGAGATTGCATTAATACATCAGAACTGGTGTAACGAAATACCTTAGACTGGGCAGCTTAAACAACAAATTTATTTTGTCACATCTGGAGCTAGAGGTCAAAGATCAGGGTATTGGCAGGTTTGGTTTCTTCTGAGGCCTCTCCCCTTGTTTTACAGACAGCTGCCTTCTCACTGTGGCTTCACATGGCCTTTCCTCTATGTTCCTGCTTCTCCTGTCCCTTTGTGTGTCTAGATTTCCTCTTACTAGGACATAAGTCAGATTGGTTTAAGGCCTACCCTAAAGAACTCACTTTAAAGAGCTTATTAGCTCTTTAAATACCTTTTCTCCAAATATAATATATTCTGTTAATTTGCTGTCTTTTGAACCCAGAATATAATCACATTCTGAGGAGCTGGGGTTTAGAACTTTAACATGAGAGTTTTAGGGGGTCATATTCAGTCTATCACAGAGATATTGACAGCAACTCTAAGGTTTTCACTCTTGGTGATAAGGAGAATGTTACTCATAGGAGAAAGTTAGAAAGAGTTGCAGTTAGGGAAGATGATGGGTTGTCTTTGCTCCTTTGGGGTTGCTCTTGCTACTGGCATATGACTTTGATTTCTTTTCTCTCTCGTTGGCTACAGGGACTGCTGTTTCCTGGACCTTGTCATATTCTTTTCAGAGTGCCTAGCAGCAACCTAGAGGTTGGCAGAAGAAAGTTATTCAGTGAGTACGTGTGACTCCAAAAGGGAGATGCCATCCAAAAGGGGAACCCCAGCCAAGGATTAGGAAAGAAAATAGAAAGATAATCTATATTCACATTCATTATCTTTGATCATACTTGTGGTGGTCTGCAGAACACCGCCAACTTTTTCAGAGTATTCAGAAGTTGATGTACCATTATGCCCAATATGTCATGGTCTAAAATTTCCTTAGAAACAAATTGATACTAGGGGCTCCTGGGTGGCTCAGTGGGTTAAAGCCTCTGCCTTCAGCTCAGGTCATGATCTCAGGGTCCTGGGATCAAGCCCTGCATTGGGCTCTCTGCTTAGCAGGAAGCCTGCTCTGCCTGCCACTCTCTGCCTGCTTGTGATCTTTCTCTGTCAAATAAATAAATAAAATCTTAAAAAAAAAAAAAAAAGAAACTGTTTCTTTCTTTCTTTTTTTTTTAAGATTTTATTTATTTGACAGAGAGAGAACACAAGCAGGGGGAGGAGAGAGAGAAGCAGGCTCCCTGCTGAGCAGGGAGCCCAACTTGGGGCTTGATCCCAGGACCCTGGGATCATGACCCGAGCCGAAGGCAGGCGCTCAAGGACTGAGCCACTCAGGCACCCCTAATGTTTCATTTTTTTACTTTTTTTTTTTTTTTTAATTTTATTTATTTATTTGACAGAGGGAGAGAGAGAGATCACAAGTAGGCAGAGAGGCAGGCAGAGAGAGAGAGAGGGAAGCAGTCTCCCTGCTGAGCAGAGAGCCCGATGTGGGGTTCGATCCCAGGACCCTGAGATCATGACCTGAGCTGAAGGCAGAGGCTTTAACCCACTGAGCTACCGAGGTGCCCCTCATTTTTTTACTTATTACATGGAGATCATAATGGGGATGATTAGAATAGCTAACTTGTTGGGCACCTCTAACAACTTGGAGAAATTCCAATGCTTTGCATGTACTAACTCTTATTTTTCATAACAGTGGTATTATTATTTGCCTTTTGAAAATGGAGCAAACAGAGACCATTGAATAAATAACCCGGTGGCACAGTCAGCAGGGGGCAGAACAGGATCAAACTTGAGCAGCTAGGTTTACAACCTAGCTCTAGCACTCTGACAGGAGAACGGTGGGCAAAGTATTTAACTTCTGTGTGTCTCTGTTTTCTTACCTGTACAAATAGGGCTTTCAGTACCTACCTCCTAAGGTTTTTGTGCATATTTAAAGAGATATGCTATGTAAAGTGCTTGAAATAGGGCCCAGCATGTTGTAATCCTCGACGTATTAAAGACTAAAGTTGTCTTTTTCCTACTATAGGTGGCTACGCGAAATGAAAAATGCAGCAAGTTATCGAAAGGGAATTTTAAGGTATTCTTTTTTCACCTGTCTGCCATTTTCACTACTTGAGTTCTGTCATTCATTTGAACAAAAATGCATAGTTTTTGTAGTAGCCATTGGTTAAACTTATAACTAACACTAATTTCCTGTCTTGAACCCAGAAAGTCCCTGGGGGATGGTTGTTTGTCTCTTTAGCTTTAAAATGTTTCAACTCCTCACTATACAGTATGGCAGCCATCAGGTACATGTGCTAATTGAGCACCTGAAATAGGGCTAGTGCTAATTGGGATGTGCTGTAAATGTAAGACACACAATGGATTTCAAAGACTAGTATGAAAAAAAGGAATGTAAAATGTCTCAGTAATGTTTATGTTGATTGCATTGATTGGTAATATTTTGGATATATTGGGTTAAATAAAATATATTGTTAAAATTGAGCTCACTTGCTGCTTTATACATTTTTTAATGCGGCTACTGGAAACCTTTAAATTATACTACAGAACTTGCGTTGTATTTGTCGAATGGCACTTGTCTTAATGAAGTTCTGTTTTCACTCCGGGGATTTGCCTCCAGGGGCATTCATGAGTCACTCTTGCTCCTTAGGCCTCCAAGGGCATTGTACAATGGAGAGAAGCAGGGGGTTGGGAGTCAGGAGTCCTGAGTGCCAGGTCTAACCCTGCCCTTGATTTTCTGAGTGTTCTTCAGTTCAGATGATGCCTGGAGAGGCAGGATGTGCTAACGTGGTGGTTCACAAACTTTGGTCATATCAAAATCACTTTTGGGAACTTGGTAAAAAATAGACTATAAAGACCTAGGAGTTTTACTATATCTGCGAGCCTGCGCTTTTGTGTTTATTAGTTTTCTGGGTGATTTTGAGGCTGTTCTGATCACCTCCTATTCACCCTGCGTGGGGAGGTGAATCCTTGTCCTAAGCAGTGTGCGGTGGCTGAAGGCATGACACCCTACACTGGGCAGGTGTCACCGGCAGCAGCTTGCCCACAGCCCTTGGGAGGAGGACACTACCTGCCATGCAGGGCCGTGCGGGGGTTGCACCCAGGAGTAGAGTAAACCAGCAGGGGCTGTGGTGGGTGGGTTTTTTGTAGTGACAAGAAAGTACAGTGGCCCTTGGTTCCCCAAGGAAGATGTGATTAGCTTGTCTGAATAATTTCACAGGCTGGCAGGGAAGTCAAGCCTGTTAGGTTGAGCACCGAGTGGGGTGCAACTGGTCCAGTTGGTAGGGTGAATTTTCTCGGGTCTTAGGTTATAAAGGTGATCAAGTGGCAACACGGAGAGGTTGAGAAAGAAGGTGTTTAACACTTATGGTTCCCCCAGAGCCGAGAGGCATAGCCTGCTGCAGAGGACTGCATGAAGCCTGTCACACACAGGGTCGGGAAGCAGAGAGAGGAAGGGGGGTATGCCTTTATGGCTAGAGTGGCAGGAAGTAACTAGGTGAAGACACCTGTATTGAGTACTAGTGAAGAGAAGCAGGTTGGGGTCAGTGGTCAGGGGAATTATGACCCTCGCGTGTTCTCTGGAAGCTGGCTTTGGTTTGACAGACTGGCTTTGTGATTAGGCAGACTCATGGTGAGGTTGAATAATAGATGTCCAGCGGTATTGAATCTAAAACCCTGGTTCATATGCAGAAGAAGTAGCTGGGTGGGGAGCCTTTCCCTCAGGTCAGGGCCAGATCTGGAGAGAGCAGAGGAACTCATTGTTAGGCCTTTGGGACCTGTGAAGCTCCAAGATGTCCAGGCAGCACATGGAGTTTCAGGCCTTACGATACGATGCACACAAGAGTTGACAACCTCTGCATATAGGGCGCCATATTGCCTAGGTTCATTAGTACCTAATGCAATATTCTAACCAGACAATGAGATTGTGACCTGGGGCAGTAGGAGGGATGTAGAAATGCACTTGTCAGCCACTCACCTCCACAGACCTGATTTGATTTGTTGTGGTGAGGCCTGACCCTTTTTTTTAAGTTCCCTTGTGAGTCCAATGTGCTGTCCAAGTTGAGACCCACAGTCCTAGTAGATAAGGCTCTGGGTGAAAATCTTGACTTTTCTATTGACCACTGATTGTTCATGAACCAAGCTATTTCTCTGTGCTCCATTTTCTTCACCTGTAAAATGGGGATGATTATTGCCTCAATCACTAGACTTGTGAAGGTCATATAAGATACCATGTGTACAACATTCATGGAAATGGTGCCATGGTAGGTACTAAGTTAGTTGCTATAAATGTAAGCAAAAATTGAAAGTATTTTATGAATAGCCTGGGTTTCCTTGTGGGTAAAATTAGATGCTTAGAGTTGCTCTTGGCATTCTTTCTGATCCTAACAAACCTTGATTCTAATCCCATTTTTAGAACCAGAGAGAGAGAAAAGATTGCAATGTATTTATTTTCTCTAACTTTTTTGCTCTGTTGTGGTTAGAAGAAGAGTTGAAGGTGAAAATCTCAAGTCTTTAGTCCGTCTCAGAATATCTGGAGGGTTGTTTTGACTGATGCTACTCACATAGTGACCCAGAAACCAACAGCGTCAGCATCATCTGGGATATTGTTAAGAATGTAGATTCTTAGGCTTCATCCTTGATCTTCTGATTTAGAATTTCTAAAGGTGAGACACAGGTATCTGTACCTTCCCAGGGTCCCCAGTTGATTCATGGAGCCTTAAAGTTTGAGCAGCACTGGTAGAGAGAACAGACTCATGTCTTTTTAACAAAAAATATTTTGTTTTCTCTCTGGCTAAATTCTGCATCCTTCTGATACCCGATATCTGTGTGACATGCTCTCCCTTGCTTAGTTCAGGTCTCTGGTCAAATGTGGGTGAAGCCTCCATGACCAACACTTATTCTGCAATAGCACCTTTTTCCATTTCTTCTTATCTCTTTACTCTGACTTATTGTTCTCTTTTTGGGGGGGAGGGTGGTGGAGAGAGTGCATGCAGGAGTGGAGGGGCAGGGCAGAGGGAAAGGGATAGAGAAAATCCCAGGCAGGCTCTACTCTCAGTGCAGATACAAACATGGGACTTGATCTCATGACCCTGAGATCATGAGCTGAAATCAAGAGTCGAATGCTTAACTAACTGAGCCACCTGGGCGGCCGACCCTGCCTTATTGTTCTTAAAAATACATCTCACTGTATTATCAGTTTGCTATTATCGTTGTCCCCATTATAATATCAGCTACATAAGATCACGGTCCTTGCCTGCTTTGTTCACTGCTGTGTCTTTCATGTCTCAGATCCTTGGCTAGCATAGAGTAGGCTCCCAATAATTACATGTTGAATGAATGATTCAGGAGATAAATAGTAAGGCTCTGATCTAAATAATGTATCTATAAGCTGTTCATTACAGCAGTCATTCTGCAAGTCTTTGTTGAGTTCATACCAAGTGCTTGCAGAAACTGTCTTCTTTTGTCTTGCTGCTTTTAAATTTTTCACTACATTTTTGCCATTTTAGTTACAACATGTCTTGGTGTGGATCTGATTTTGTTGATTTTGTTGGGGGTTCTCTGTGCTTCCTAGATCTGGGTATCTGTTTCCTTCCCAGATTAGGGAAGTTTTCAGCTGTTACTTTTTCAAATAACTTTTCTGCCTCCTTTTCTCTCTCTTCTTCTTCTGGGATCTCTAGAATCAATATTCTGTTTGATGAAGTCACGGAGTTCCCTAAGTCTATTCTTGTTTTGCAGAATTCTCTTTTCTCTCTTTTGTTCAGCTTGATTACTTTCCCTTACTCTGTCTTCTAAGTCATTAATTTGTTCCCCTGCCTCTTCCAGCCTGCTGTTCATTCCGAGTGTGTTTCTCATTTCGTTTATAGAGCCCTTTATCTCTGTTATTCTTTTAGCTCTGTGTTAATGGCCTCACCGATGTCCTCCACTCTTTTCTCAGGTCCATTGAGTATCTTCGTGGCCATTACTTTAAATTCTCCATCAGTCATGTTAGATCTGTTTCACTGAGTTCTCTGGCCTTGGCCTTGTCCTTTCATTTGGGACAGATTCCTCTGCCCTTCTTTTGTCTAAATCTGTGCCTGCTTCTCTGTGTTCCAAAATTCAGTGACATCTCCTTTACTGGAGGGTAATGGCCTTGTGAAGAAGAGGTCCTATAGTGTCTTGCCATCTAGCGTCCTCTGTTCCCCAGCACCTGGTGCTTTGGGGAGTGTCTCCTACGTGTGCTGCGTGCGCTCTGCTTGGCGTAAGCAAGTTACGTAGGGAGTGGCAGTGTTGCACTGGTTCCTGCAGGTGGCTCTGTGTTTATGCTGAGGGGTGAGGGAGAGCAGTGACACCTGCCAGTTCTTTGTTCCAGGATGGTCTCTGTGAATGCAGCCTCTCTGGAACACACTCCCAAGATGAGCACATAACCTCCCCACTGTGTGCCCCAGGTGAACTTCCAATTGCTGCCTCCACGCTATATGTCCACAGGCGTTCTGCCCTGCCGTCTTTCCAAGAACAGCCCTAATGTCTCCAGGCTCTGCCTGAGCCAGGCGCACTGACCTCTTAAACTACAGGCTTTCAGCCCTGCTGGTTGCAGGAACTCCCGAAATGTGGCCCCTCTTGCTTTCTGAGCCCATGGCTATGGAGATTTGTGCCCCCCACCTCCATTCTCCCTGTGTGTCAGTCTTTCTCTCGTGCTCCTCCACAACCATGGCTCCCTCTTCCCCACTGAGGCCACAATCTGTTTCTCTCCCAAACCAAGTCTCCACACTTCTTGGCTTCTTCAGGGGGGCCTCTTTCCTACCTTTACTTGCGAGTTTGTTATGTCAGTGTTCAGGTCGATTTCTGGGCTATCTAGGATGATTTCATAGTTATCCGGTTGTATCTGTGGGAGGAGGTGAGCTTAGGGTCCTCCTGCTCTGGCCACCATCTCCCCCTCTCTCCAAGGAAGAAGTGATTCTTGATGTCATCCTCCTCACAGTCCTCTCTGATCCCAGCCACTTCCCCCTCAAATCTCTCTGCCGAGAGACTAATCTGTTTCCAAGACAAAAGGGATCTTCTTACCCTCCTTTCCCCAAGGCTTTCCTGCTGACTTGCAGATGAAACGGGGACTCAAGTCACCGGAGGTTGAACCCTGCCCACCTGCTTATCTGTTGCTGCCTCTTGTTGGTATTCACTCCTATCATAGCATTTGTTCTCACTCACGCGGTTTTCCAGTGATTCTGCTTCTCTTGGGCCAGTAGAACTCAGTCATCCCGCACAGCTCAGCAAAAGCCACCTTTATGTAGAACCTGCTCTGTGGGCCTTGGGGGACCTAGAGGACCCCGTACCCTACTCTGCCAGGTAGCAATGTGTAATCACCAGACTGTGGGCAAGCTGGGACTGGGTAATTGTATCTCTCTCTCTCTCTCTTTTTTTTTTTTTTAATTTTATTTATTTCTTAGAAAGCACAAGAGAGCATGAACAGGGTGAGGGGCAAAGGGAGAGGGAGAAGCAGATTCCTCACTGAGCAGGGAGCCTGATGTGGGGCTCAATCGTAGGACTCCTGGGATCATGAGCTGAGCCAAAGACAGGCACTTAACCTACTGAGCCAACCAGGTGCCGCAATTGTATCTTTTTTAGTGAAGTTTCCATAACTGTTCAATGACTTAATAAACTCACTTATTTAATGAAGAATTTATAAATTAACCTGTCTATTGCTAATTATGTGGGCAGTAAGCTAGTTGTTCTGGATATTTTGATGGACACATTGTATGGATTATGTAACAGGAGTCCATGTAGACACTGACTTTGAAAAGCAGAAATCACCTTTCTGAGATAGTAGTTTTAAAAATCTAGAGCCTCGGGCGCCCGGGTGGCTCAGTCGTTAAGCGTCTGCCTTCCGTCTGCCTTCGGCTCGGGTCATGATCCCAGGGTCCTGGGATCGAGCCCCGCATCGGGCTCCCTGCTCGGCAGGAAGCCTGCTTCTCCCGCTACCATTCCCTCTGCTTGTGTTCCCTCTCTCGCTGTGTTTCTCGCTGTCAAATAAATAAAATCTTTAAAAAAAAAAAAAAAAAAAAAAATCTAGAGCCTCTTCTCTCTCCCACCCTTTGCCCCTCCCCCCACTCATATGTGCTCTCTCTTTCTCTAAAATAAATAAATAAAAATCTTTTAAAAAAAGAAAAGGGGGCACCTGGGTGGCTCATTCATTAAGTGTCCAACTCTTGATTTCAGCTCAGGTTATGATCTTGAGGTCCTGGGATTAAGCCCCACTTTGGGCTTGCTGTGGAGTCTGCTTGGGATTCTCTCTGTCCCCCTCCCTCTGTGCCTCCTCTAACCTGTGCTCGCTGTCTCCATCTAAAATAAAGAAATAAAATCTTAGGGAAAAAAGCCAGAGGCTCTTTTCCTTCCAAAGCTGACCATGGTCTTGCAAATATTGTGAAAGACTTGGAGGAAAATCTTGGAATTAAAACCACCACTCTCCAAATCTTCCCACTGGGGATCAGCCTCCAAATGTTACAACTCGGGTGCCTGGTGGCTCAGGTGGTTAAGTGTCCAACTCTTGATTTCAGCTCAGGTCACGATCTCAGGGTTGTGAGATGGAGGCCCACGTTGGGCTCTGCTCTGGGCATAGAGCCTGCTTAAGAGTCTCTCCCTCTCCCTCTGCCCCTCCGCCCCCTCTCTCTCCTTCCCTCTCTAAAAAAAAATTTTTTTTAACAACTCAAAGAAATCTTAGGCCCGCTAGCCTACTCTTCCCATATGCCCCTGTGTGTCTGTGTAATGGTAGATTCATTCACCAAGACCCTGACACTGACTGCTGAGTGTCTCCTGAGCAGTTTCTGTTTCAAGCACTGTTTCAGGTGCTTGAGCTATAAAGCTGAGTTGGTATTAATTACAAGACCGATACACCAGTTATCAGTGATGGAAGACTCCCTGCAGAACGCTTCTTACTGAGCAGAAGTTGTTGGGCAAATAGAGTCAGAACAAAGTGAATCACAGATCCCGAAAGCATATTTCTGCCAAGATTGGGAAGTTTTCCATTGCCCTTTTCCATATTAGCGTTCTTGTATCTAAAGATGGAGGAATAACTAATAGTAATTAACTAATAAGTAATAAATTAACCAATAATAATCTCTTAACCTGATTATTGTATGTTCAGTTTCCACCCTCCCCAGAATCATGTGGCTCTACCCTGAGAGCCACAAAGAGAACTTGTATCGAGGCCACGAGTGTGGTTGGGCTGGTGGTTCACTGCCCAGGGGCGCTCAGCCGGAAGGGGCTTGGTCTCAGGAATCTAACCCACACTCTGCCTGCAGCCGCCACGAGGAAGGGGTTCCACGGCTGTTCCATGTAAAGCAGCCATAAGAGTAACTTGTATTGAATGTTTAAGCTGCCAGATGCTGTTCCAAGTGTCTGACATATAGTCACTTAGACCTAGTACCGTTCCCCTGAGGTTGAACAATATTATTGTTGTCATTATTTTTTTTTTAAAGAATTTCTTTTTAAGATTATTTATTTATTTGACACAGAGAGAGAGAGAGACAGCAAGAGGGGGAACCCAAGCAGGGGGAGTGGGAGAGGAAGAAGCAGGCTTCCCGCCGAGCAGGGAGCCCGATGTGGGGCTCGATCCCAGAACCCTGGGATCATGACCTGAGCCGAAGGCAGATGTTTAACCACTGAGCCACCCAGATGCCCCATTGTCATTATTATTATCCCCAATTTTAGCCTGGGCTTTGAGGCACAAAAGTATTAGCAGGTTGGGGATGCAGTGTTCCTACACTGGTGGTCTGATTCTAGAGCCTGCACCCTTCACTGTGCTGTTCTCTTCTCCCTCAAGCAGATCCTTTGGCTTCAGAGTCATCTCTCTGTTTCCGTGTCTATCATTCCTAGCTCTCAGCTCTCTTTCTCTTTCTGTGAGACCCTGGAGTCCCATCACTGTATTTTTGTCCTCAGAAGCAGCAGAGAGGCAAGATCAAGAAAACCGGTGCTGGCCTGAGAGCTGGATTCCAGTTCCACCCATGCGTCTTGACCTCATCAGGCCTCAGCTGCTTCATCTGTTAAAGGGAAGCCACAGTCCTCATCATCATTGAGTGAGAACTTCCCCAAATGCCAGGTACCGGGCCAGGGCCATTGCACGGCTTAGCTCATCTGTTCCCCCACAGTCATCCTCTGGCTGGAATTCTGTTTTGATCTCCTTGTTGCAGCTGAGGATGGGCACAGAGGTGTAGGCGACTGGACCGAAGTCGCACGACCCATGCGACGGTAGCTTCGTCACAGGTACGTGGGCGGTACCTCCACCAAACGGTGTGCCAGGTGCTTCGTAGGGTCCCAGACATGTACTCGGTGCTCAGTTAAAGTCCCCGCATTGCCGTTTTTGTTGTTTTTAATCATTTGCTACGATTATTATACCTCGTTAGTTTGAATGACATAATGACAGTGATTACCTAACTTATGAGTAGATAA
Organism: Procyon lotor; assembly: GCA_028646535.1. NCBI lineage: Eukaryota > Metazoa > Chordata > Mammalia > Carnivora > Procyonidae > Procyon > Procyon lotor. Next base: position 446 of record JAQQSY010005631.1, on the reverse strand, counting down.
ATCTTGCAGAGTCACGGGTTTTAATTAATTTGTCTTCAGCTTCATGAGCGTCTTTTTTTCAAGGCCCTGCGGTTAACAGTAGATTTGGCAAGATCTCGTATCTTTTAAAAACAGTCCTCTGTTAAAAACAACAACAACAACAACAACAAAGCCCACAGTTGTCCGTATAGTCAAATTCCCAGGGAGAAAGTAGAGTAGCGGTGACTAGGGGCTGAGTGGCGGGCTGATGGGAGCTGTTGTTTTATGGGTGCAGAGTTCTAGTGGAGGATGGAGGAAAGGATCTGAGGTGGATGGTGGTGATGACTGCACAGCTCTAGGAATGCACTTAATGAACAGTATGCTTAAAAATGGTTAAAAGGGCAAAATTTCACATTTTCTTCATCTTACGCGGGAAAACAAGTCATCCGTGTAATCTTTTTTTTTTTTTTTTAATTAATTTTTATTAA
>JAQQSY010005630.1:0-11545 GCA_028646535.1 Procyon lotor | reverse complement strand
CTCAGTGTAAGATTTGAAGCAAACTTTTATTCATTTCCTAGCCTATTTTGCTGTTCTAATGCTTATGAAAAGCTTAAAAGAAAGGCATGAACATTTTTGAGTGCTGTTCAGCATGCGCCCTTTGTAGAGGTTATTTCCTTGCAGACTGATGGTGGCCCTCTGAGGTACAGGGGCTATTATCCCCATTTTTAAAGAAGGAGACACATTATCCAAGGCCACAGCTAAGTGACAGAACAGAGACTGCACCCCAGATCTTCTGCCTTTACACCTGCTTCTCCTTCTGCTTCTGACTTGGCTTCATGTTGTTTCCTGTATGGCCTCCATCTCATGGTCCGTATTTATCAAATGGTTCGGAGCGTGCACTCTTCACAGTTAACAAACTGCTTGGTGTGACCCCGTGTAACATACACAGTAGGAGCAAGAATGGTGACCGGATCCCTAAGACCATGCTTCTGAAATCCCAAACCCAAGTTGAAACCCCAAGCATCCCATAAAGTCTTTTCTAGACATTCAAAAACCTGAAATGTACTTTTCCACTCTCCCCCACCCCCCACCACTGGCAAAAACAGAAACAGATGGTACGGCTCTTTGTTATTCTTTTATCTGCTAAATTTCCAGAAAGGTTAGGGAGAAGAGAAAACTCTGCTGAGTGAGCACTCTGTCCCCCACTTGGCTCCAAGCTTCCTCTCGCCTACAGGCCTCTTATCTCCAAGGACGTGAAACATCTTATCTTCAGACCTTTAATTTCTGTATAATATCAGCAGTTCCATTCACCTGAAATATTACCCGTCCATTTCCAGCCAGCTTACGCATTTTGTGTATGTGTGTAGGGGAGGGTCTGTATAAACACTTCTCTAACTGGTCATTTCCAGAGTTTTGCTCCAGAATGTCCTATTTGTTTAGTAGTAATTCCTACTTTGATACTGAGTCACTCTCCATGTCTAACAAGGCTGTTTGCTCCGATTCTCTCGTTCCCTTGCACGGGAGAGAGGGAGGGAAAGAAAGCCGCTCAAGTGGTGTAAATCCTGACTGCTTTTTTTCCTCACAAGTGGTGCTTTTCAAAGCGTTCCTGCGTCCCTGCTGTATGGATGTGTCACTGTGTGAGATGACAACAGGATTTGCTGGGAATGTGGGCCACTATTGTGTCCGCCTTATGTAACCACGTGGAGTGATGGCAATGGGTGAGCAGCCTGGGGTGTAGGCAGTGGCTTGGCCGATTAGTCCCCAGAGACCATGAAGACTGCTCAGGTCCTCCAGAGGATGTGGATCCAGGCTGTTAAAAAGTTGGGGAGACTGAAAAGCCATGTGAGTCCCTCTGCAAGCTCTCCCTCCTTTTCTTTCCCAGCTTTTCTTTGCGGGAGGTGGTCGGGGAGCAAAAGCTTTTTCACAGAGAGTCCTTTCTCTTCGGATTTCTTTGCGCTTCTGGCAGCTTTCAGTAACAAGTTGTGACATACGACGTGTAGTCAGTGATGGGTTTAAAAATACTTGGCTTATTTTTAGCAGATGTGTGAAACTGATAGCCTCTTATGGGGTTTATGAATCAAAGGCTGCTGTTTTCCATGTGTCAGGAGTCTGCAAGCACTGTGTTGCTTCCTGGGAATGACTTAATTACATTGCCTCGTAGAAGATGTTCGTGTTTGGGAATTTCTTGTCTTGGGGTAAAACTTTGCTTCCTTGTTCTACAGAAATCTTTATTCTTACATCTAGGTTCTTATATCATAGGAAAGAGTGTCTCGCATGTTCTTTTTTTCCTCTTAGAATCTGAACGGTAAGTACTACTGTAGTATATGAGTGTTTAGTTTTATGGCTTTCGGGTTTTATCAGGCAGCTTCTTATGAGGCTGAGTTTGAATAATCTTTTGCGTTAAGTTGTGGCCTCCATCACTGGGAAGCAGTACTTTGTGGACAGAAAGCCTAAAAGTTGCCTGTTGGGGGAGTAGAGGCAGTGAAGACTTTCAGTTATCTGCCCTCTAGTTGGTTTTTAACATGTTTATGTAAAATCTAGGATTTTACCTGTTTGGCCAAGATATTTCAGAGGGAAAAAAACAATTTGAGGATGTTTTAAAAAGACATATCAAATTTAACTGTCTTTGTTCCTTTTTCTTCATTCTTCATGTAAATACTGTATGTTAAACACAGTTTTTTATTTATTGTAGAAAATGAGCTCCCTTTAACTTTCTGCATTGTCTAGGAATGACTCCTTATAATAGCAAAGGAGTTACAATGAACACAATTTACATGAAAAGTGAAAGCGAGGAGGGACTGGGGAACAGGGCAGTGAAGATGCTTCTGGTGCTCGGGGTGTTGACTGGGGTGGAAAGGAGACGGGGAGCTGTGCACCCGACTGCTCCCACCGAGCTAAACAATCTCTCCCTCACCTGCCTTCCATGCATTTCTCAGATTATTACTGCCACCCTGGCTTCCCCTTTTCCAGTCGAGTGATCACACTTTGTGCTGCTCTTTTACTTTGTAGAGTCTGGGCTTAAAAAATACTTGGTATAAGGTCCCTGTCTAGGAATGGGGTACACCTTGATATTCACTCATATGCCCCTGTCTGTTTTTGAACTTATAAAATGTTTGGTACACATAGGGAATTATGTAATACTTGTGACCTTGAGCCCATCCTACACACCCATGGAGCCTCACGAGATGGATACAAAATCCTTTCTCTGCCTCTTCCCCAGCTCACCTCATCCTGAAGTTTGTGGTTTTCATTCCCTTGCTTTTCTTCATAGTTTTACGGCACACATACACACAGGCATCCCTAAACAAAACATCTCTACAGAAAAAAATTAGTTTTGCTTGCTCTTTCTTTATTGTGGTTAAAAAAAAAACCAAACCCACAGAACATATAACTTGGCATCTTAACTATTCTCTATTTTATTTATTTTTATTTTGAAAGATTTTATTTATTTATTTGAGAGAGAGAGCAAGAGAGAGAGAGCATGAGCAGGGTGAGGGGCTAGGGGAGAAGCAGGCTCTGCTGAGCCAGAAGCCCGATGTGGGGCCTGATCCTGGGACTCCGGTATCATGACCTGAGTCGAAGGCAGATGTTTACCCAAGTGAGCCACCCAGGCGCCCCAGCACCTTAACTATTCATTCATTCATTCATTCATTCATTCATTCATTCATTTAACAGAGAGAGAGAGAGAGTGAGAGAGAGATCACAAGAAGGAAGAGAGGCAGGCAGAGAGAGGGGGAAGCAGGCTCCCTGCTGAGCAGAGAGACAGATGTGAGGCTGGATCCCAGAACCCTGAGATCTGGGCCCGATCTGAAGGCAGAGGCTTTAACCCACTGAGCCACCCGGGCGCCCTCATCTTAACTATTCTTAAGTGCACAGTGCAGTAGTAGTGTTGAACATGTTGCATTGTGAAACACTGCTTTCTGAGCTATATAAAAATGGCATCAGACTCTGCACATTCTTCTAGTGTGTTTTTCACTCAACATTCTGTTTGAGTTGCATCTGTGTTGTGGTATGTGTGGCTCTAATTTGTTTTCATTATAGTATAATATTGCATTTTAATAATATATTACGATTTACTCATCTGTTCTGCTCTTGATAAATATTTGGGTTGTTTCCAGGTTTTGGCTGTTGAGAATGTTGCTGCTGTGAATATTCTTTGTGTGTATCCTTGTCACTTAATTCATACATTCCTCTCGGGCCTTTGCCCAGGAGAGAAATCACTGCATCATGGAGTACGGGTGTCTTTGGCTCTGGTACATGTGAGCTCTTCCTGGGGCCCTGTATGTAAAGCTCCTCAGAGCTAAGTAACAGCCCACTGGCTTTCACGCAGAGGGAGTCGGAATATTGATAGAGCAGTTCTGGGATCTGCATAGCCCAGCAGAGGTTGGGTGGGGCCCTAGCCCAGTGGCCCAGTTTGAAAGGCAGGAGCTGAAGCCCTCAGCTAAGCGGCTGCTCTGGCAGCCTGTCCCTGGGGGATACATCTAGAGATGATGTTCTGAGGAATGTGTGACTGTGTGGGGTGCTCTTTGTTTCCCAAAAGGTATTTTATATAGATGAGGCAGGGAAGACACTCAGTGATTTTCTGTTTGGGCACACCGTGGTTGTAAAACACTCCAGGGGCTTTGGTGGTTTTTTATTTGCCAGTGTATTGCAAGGGCCACAAATCACATGCTTGGCACATAGTGGGTGCTTAATAAATAGTTGCGAATGAATGAAGGACTAAGTGAGCGAATGAATGAAGGGTTTTCTCTGAGACGTTCATAAAAAGTCATAGTTCTGTGGGTTAATGTAAAGAGTTAAGGTATATTTTAATAGTTTCCAAAAGAGCTATTAAAATGTTTTTTTACTTCAGTTTCCTAATCTTTAAAAAAATAAGATTTTAAATCCATCACTTATTGTAACAGAACATACATTCTTTTAAAATTGTGTTTAAGTAGTTAATGGTTTATGTCACAGGCCACTAACTCTAGGTAAAGGAGAAGCTGTTTATAATCTGATCAGTTCATACAAGTTGGTGAGCTCTTTGGGCACCTGGCAAAGTGTGGTTGATGAAAAATTTCATTCAGTCCTATTGGGTTGGTAGTGGTAGGAATAAAGGTTTAATTCTCGTTCTGATCTATCTGATTTAAATTACTCCTGTGGGCAAGGGGTGCCTCGGTGGTTCCGTTAAGCATCTGCCTCTGGCTCAGGTCATGATCTCAGGAAGAGCCCAACCTGGGCTCCCTGCTCAGCAGGAGGTCTGCTGCTCCCTCTGCCTCTGCCCCTCGCCCCCCAACTCAGGTTCTCTCGTTCTCCCTCTTCTCTCTCTCATTCTCCCAAATAAATGAATAAAAAAATCTTAAAAAAAAAAAAAAATTACTCCTGTGGGCAGCATAGGAATACATAGATAGTATAATCTCATTATGGAGGAACAGTGAATTTCAAAAGCCAGGTTCATTCTACTTGGGAAACATTTAAAAAATAAAGTTTTGGGCACCTGGGTGGCTCAATTGTTAAGCGTCTGCCTTCAGCCCAGGTCATGATCCCAGGGTCCTGGGATCGAGCCCCACATCGGGCTCCCTGCTCAGCAGGAAGCCTACTTCTCCCGCTACCATTCCCTCTGCTTGTGTTCCCTCTCTCGCTGTGTTTCTCTCTGTCAAATAAATAAAAAATCTTAAAAATAGATAAATAAATAAAGTTTTGTAGCAACTCATTCATTTAACTAAATGATAACAAATTTTAAATCCAAAACTTTTAAGAGAGAATTTGCTGATATTTTTAAAATAAAAATGTATTGTTAGGATGCCTGAGTGGCTCAGTCGGTTAAGTGTCTGCTTTCCGCTTAGGTTACCATCCCAGGGTCCTGGGATCAAATCCCGCATCAGGCTCCTTGCTCAGCAGGGAGCCTGCTTCTCCCTTTACCTGCAGTTCTGTCTGCTTGTGCTCTCTCTCAAATAAATAAACATCTTTTAAAAAAAAGTATTCTAAAAGTAATGTGCTCATATAAAAATATTTTCTGCTATACCACAGCTCCTGGGGAAAATTTTTAACATTTTTTAGTATTCTTCCCAATATGCTTATACAAGGTTTATACCAATTTATATTCCCACCCCTTCCACCAAGAGCAGACAGACCCCTAGAAATATAAAACCAACTAGCTCTTTCTCTCTTTAACTGAAAACACAGTAGTCATGATAAAGTTAAAAAAAAAAGATGGAAGTTAAATAATTATTTTCAATGCCTGTGCATTGCATTGTGTAGATTCATTTAACCCAAATATCACTCCCTTTTTGGACGTTGTACCCCCCTCCCACTCCATAGCATTGCCCAATCCTAGGGGTGATAGTCATGGTATTGGTTAGTTCTTTCCTGATGAGTTTTAGATAAATCTTTTGGAGAGGGTGCTCTATGATGTTTTTTCTTAATGTGTAGGGATATAGCTATATTCAAAGAAGAGCTGGCATCTGTATTTATTTTACCCCAACTTCCAGATTAATTCACTTTGTTGAAATTTGCCAGCTTTAAGGTAGTGTCAGGCACTGAGAAGATGAATTTGGGGAGCCTGCGTGCTAGTGAAGTTCATTTCTAGTTGGTAGGTGACCGATTAAGGGCACATTCAGGTTTCACCTGAAGGTGCCAGGGAGTTGAGGAGGTGTTCTGTGGCAATGGAAAGAGATGATCAATTTTCATCAACTAGGTTTCTGCTTCCTATTTCCTTTTAAGAAAACTTTTTTTTTTTTTAAAGATTTTATTTATTTGACAGAAACACAGCGAGAGAGGGAGCACAAGCAGAGGGAATGGTAGCAGGAGAAGCAGGCTTCCCGCGGAGCAGGGAGCCCGATGCGGGGCTCGATCCCAGACCCCTGGGATCTGACCTGGGCCGAAGGCAGACGCTTAACGACTGAGCCACCCAGGCGCCCCAAAACTTTTTTTTTTTTAAATAGAAAACTTTAATCTCGGAAAATCGTGTTATACTGGCACATGTTAAACATAGACCACAGCATTCCAGAGAGGGCCAGCGACCAAGCACTCCCAGAACACCAGATCACACAGGCACTCGAGTTCCCAGCCTAACCACTTCAGGGGTGCTGTCCCAGAAGCAGGGCGCCACCAGCTGTAATAGAAAATTTCCTTTAGGGGGCCTCAGTTGGTTAAGTGTCTGCCTTCAGCTCAGGTCATGATCCCGGCGTCCTGAGATCCAGCCACCCTGGGCTCCCCGCTTAGTGGGGAGTCGTCTTCTCTCTCTGCCCTTCACCCCACTTGTGTTCTCGCTCTCATTCTTGCTCTCTGTCAAATAAATAAAATCTTAAAAAAAAAAAAGAAAGAAAAAAGAAAATTTCCTTTAGGAAAACTTGCTAGTAGAAAACTGTGCCTTAATCATATTAACAGCTGATGAATGGACAGTGTATACACTTCTTGGTTTATTGAGAAGGAAACCTTTCTGAGTCCCTCCTCTGTGCACTAACCACTGTACTAGGAGGGAGTGAGATATAAAAATCTTACCTGAAAATTCACTTTGATTTTCTTCCAATTGACAGTGGTCATGGTGAACAAACAAATAATTGGGAAGATTTACGTAATTTAGATAATGATCTTTTTTGAATGTTTGCTTGTTTCCTTGTGTTGATGTGCCTTCATTTAACCTAAAAATCACCCCTGTTTGGACGCTGCTCCCACCCACCCCACCCCTGTCCCATAGCACCTGGTCCCAGGTTTGCCATAGCATAGATTCTAGTTCTTACTTGTTCCTCAATTTGTATTTTCTTTTTAGCCCTAGAGGTGATTTTTTTAATCCTAGTTTTTAATCTAAGAATTCTGATGTCTTGGATCCAGATGGTATTAGCCATGAAAATGTCCTAAAAGTGAATGCATAGCAGGAGGGTGAGCTAAGGGAGATTATGACTTCCTCTCACTTTGAGTCATCAGTTATAGCTACTCAAGAGTAGGCTGGTTTGGGGCGCCTGGGTGGCTCAGTCGTGAGTGCCTGCCTTTGGCTTGGGTCATGATCTCAGCATCCTGGGATCAAGCCCAGGCTCAGCGGGGAGCCTGCTTCTCCCTCTCCCACTCCCCCTGCTTGTGTTCCCTCTCTCCCTGTGTCTCTGTCAAATAAATACAATCTTTAAAAAAAAAAAAAAAGAGTAGGCTGGTTTACCTTTTGTACAAACAAAATTGCTTTTTTCTAACCCCCTTTTGCCAAAGGGAACAAATGATTGGCTCCCATGAATCAGCTGATATAATTGCCTTTTATGTTAAGCTGTGTTCTCCCCAGTTCAGAGAGTTTGTTAACCAGGGAAAAAGAAGCACTGCATCTGGACATTTTTCAATTCTTTTTTCTCTCTCATATTAGTATCAGTACAGAATGGTGAATTTTATTGGAAAAATTGTAATATGAAACTAGTTTCTCTTATTTTTATTTGTATATAAGTATAGTAAGGTCTTTTATTTATATAATTGTATTTCTTTGTGTCCTTATGTTTTAGAAATTCTCTATTAAAAAACTTAGCTGAGGGTAACCTAGTCGGTTAAGCGTCTGACTCTTGATTTTGGCTCAGGTCACGATACCAGGGTCATGAGACTGAGCCTGGCCTTGGGCTCCAGATTGGGCATGGAGCCTGTTTATGGTTCTGTCTCTCACTTTCCCTCTGCTTCTCCCCTCACTCACACTCTCTCTCTCCAAAAGAGATAAAAAATAAATATAGCTGGACCCTCTTGGTTTTTTTTATTTGTTTTTTTGGACCCTCTTGTTTTTAATATATCCTGACAGTCTGCCTATATTTATTGTGATTACTTATTACTTTTCTATATTCTTCTATATTCTACATTTTAAAAAGATTTTATTTATTTATTTGACAGAGAGATCACAAGTAGGCAGAGAGGCAGGCAGAGAGAGAGGGGGAAGCAGGCTCCCTGCTGAGCAGAGAGCCTGAGCCAGGACCCTGGGATCATGACCTGAGCTGAAGGTAGATGCTTAACCACTGATCCACCCAGGTGCCCCACAATTACATATATTTATTTCTAAAGTTTTGTTTGCCCCCCCCAGATGTGCTTGGTTATTTTTGATCTTCCTTTGTTCTTTCAGTACACTTCCAGTTTCCCTTTAATTTCTTTTTAAAGTTTTTAAATTTATTTTTAAATTTAAATTCAATTAATTAACATATAATGTATTATTAGTTTCAGAGGTAGAAGTCAGTGATTCATCAGTCTTATATAATACCTAGTGCTTATTATATCACACATTCTTCTTACTGTCCATCACCTAGTTACCTCATTCTCCCCTCCCCTCCCCTCCTGCAACCTTCAGTTTGTTTCCTGTGGTTAAGAGTCTCTTATGGTTTGTCTTCCTCTCTGATTTTGTTTTGTGTTATTTCTTCTTCCCTTCCCCTCTGTTCATCTGTTCTGTTTCTTAAATTTCACATATCAGTGAGATCATATGATAATGTTCTTTATCTGATTGACTTACTTCCTTTAGCATAATACCCTCTAGTTCATCCACATCAGTTCAAATGGCAAAATTTCTTTTTTTTTTGATGACCCCTTTCTCTGCATCCTCACTGACACTGGTCATTTCGTGACTTATTTTAGCCATTCTGACTGGTGTGAGGTTGTATCTCATTGTGGTTTTGATTTGTATTTCCCTGATGCTGAGTGATGTTGAACATTTTTTCGTGTGTCTCTTGGCCATTTGTACATCGTCTTTGGAGAAATGTCTTCTGTCCATTTCTTGATTAGATTATTTGTTTTGAGTATTGAGTTTGAGAAGTTCTTTATAGATTTTGGATACTAGTCTTTTATCTGTAAGACATTTGCGAATATCTTCTCCCATTCTGCCGGTTGTCTTTTGGCTTTGTCTACTGTTTCCTTTGCTGTGCAAAAGCTTTTTATCCCGATGAAGTCCCAGTAGTTCATTTTTGCCTCTGTTTCCTTTGCCTTTGGAGATGTGTCTAGCAAGAAATTGCTGCTGCTGAGGTCATAGAGGTTACTGCCTGTATTCTCCTCTAGGATTTTGAAGAATTCTTGTCATGCATTTAGGTCTTTCATCCATTTTGGGTCGATTTTTGTATATGGTGTAAGGAAATGGTTCAGTTTTATTCTTCTGCATGTGGCTGTCCAATTTTCCCAACACCACTTGTTGAAGAGACTGTCTTTTTTCTATTGGATATTCTTTCCTGCTTTGTTGAAGATTAGTTGACCATAGATAGAGTAAGGCACGGGTCCCTGCCATCTCCATAAGCTAATGGTATTTTTCTCCTACTACATCCAGTCCGATCTAATCTCCACCCTGTTACATCTTACATTTTCTCTCTCTTCCCAGCCTCCTGTTTAAAATGCCTGCTTCAATGCTGGTTTATCTCTCTGACTTTGAGCTTTCTTATTAGTATTTCTAGCCTTTAAGGATTTCTCTTCAAAGGCAGCCTGCATTTATTCTTAGTAGTATTTTTCAACTGATAGCTACCAGTTTCAGGCTTTTCTGGACATCTGTTTTGGAATATTGTCAGAAACTGAAGCCTCCATCAATGTATGCAGGCATTTTCGTCTTTCACGTCCAGCAGTATTGATGGACAAGAGGTTACCCAGTTGGGCACTCTTTGAGAAGGCCAGGGATTCCTTTAGACATAAATATGTGTAAAATTTGCCTAAGAGATCACCCTTGGGAGTGGAGGGAGCAGTGGTTAAAAAAAAAAAAAAAAAAAAAGAATAAAAAAATAACTGACTCTTCGTTTTGGCTCCGATTGTGATCTCAGGGTTGTAAGATGGAGCACGAGCTTGGGCTCCGCACTCAGCCAACTCTGCTTCAGATTCTCTTCTTCCCCCTCTGCTCATCCCTCCCCAACTTGTATATATGTGCTCTCCCTCTCTCAAATAAGTAAATAAATAAATCTTTAAAAAATATATATCTGTTTGAAACTCTGGATTTCAGGGTACCTGGGTGGCATAGTGGGTTAAGCGTCCAACTCTTGGTTTCAGGTCAGGTCGTTGATCTCAGGGTCCTAAGAATGAGCCCCAAGTCGGGCTCTGCACTCAGCAGTGTCTGCTTGGGATTCTCTCTCCCTCTCCCTTTCCCTCTGCCTCTCCCCCTGCCTTTGTATGCTGGCTCTCTCCCTCAAGTAAATAAATAAGTCTTTAAAAGAGAGAGAGAGAGAGAGAGAAATAAAAAAAGAAACTCTAGATTTCTTTTTTGAGAGATTTTATGATTGTTTTGGAGTGGTGATAGTAAAAAAGCTCAACACTTAATGTATCTCTTACTACATATTTCACTAATTTCCCAGTATTATTAAGACTGCCATTTGATTGAAGGAGTGTGAAAATAGGTAATACAATGTTCCTAAAAGCTACAAGTCTTTTTGGTTTGTAGAATGTATGAATTGGACTTTATATTGAGACATTCTCATTTATAACTTTATTTCTAGCGCTGAAATGTTTGTGGTTCTAATCAAATTGGTCTTACTGTTTTAAAACAGGCTCCAGGCATGGAAGAATTGATATGGGAACAGTACACTGTGACCCTGCAAAAGGTGAGTGCTGTACTGTTCATACATGCTACAATCACATCCCTGAGCTTACAGGTCATGGATCTTACTCATTTTTGCCCAAACATAGTTTTTCCCCCTTAAGGTGGATGATACATTGTAGCTGGCAATAATTACTACACTATCAAAGATTTGCACGTTATTATGTTTTTTGGTTAAGGTCTGTATACTAGAAAATTATAGAGGTTAGTGTATTCACTTATCTCTAGACAGAATAGGTTATGAAAAAAAAGAGAGAAAAGGAGGGGAGAAATGGAAATAACTTATACTGCTTAAGGATATTGAGGTAGCTTCTACAACATTTATTTATTTATTTATTTACTCACTCATTCACTCATTCATTCATTTATTTATTTGACAGAGGGAGAGAGATCACACGTAGGCAGAGACACAGGCAGAGGGAGAGGGGGAAGCAGGCTCCCTGCTGAGCAGAGAGCCCGATGTGGGGCTCAATCCCAGGACACTAATATCATGACCTGAGCTGAAGGCAGAGGCTTTAACCCACTGAGCCACCCAGGTGCCCCAGCTTCTACAACTTTTATAACTTTAAAAAAAAAAGTTTTTATTCATTTATT
>JAQQSY010005629.1:0-11545 GCA_028646535.1 Procyon lotor | reverse complement strand
GTGGCACGGCCACCCCCATCCTCGCACTCCCCTCCTCGCCCTGTGCCCACTCCCTCCATCCCTCTCTGGGATTGAGCCGGTCTTGCCGAAAGCAGTCATTTTAGTCCGTGTGATCCTCCCCACAGGGAAGGGGGCAGTGGTTGGAGGCCGGCTGGGACGCCTTCTACTGCTCATTCCACTGGAATGAGTCATGGCAAATACAATTCCAAAAAGTATTTACACAAGATAACAGAACTTTTAAATCAGCCCAAAGTGGTGTTTCGTGAAAGTGCACGTGCACGTGAACACAGGCAGGAGCAGGGACTGACCCAGGCCTGTGGGGAAACAGCCCGGGGCCCCCCCGGCACACGGCTGGCGTCCGGGGGACAGTCACCTCTGTTCACATCAGCCAACAAGACGGACGGACGTGATCGCGCAAAGCAGACCCTCTGAAGTATTGTCCTTCTTCCAGACTTTTCTTCCCTTTAGAGTCCAGATAATAGGAAGAAAAGTTTTCTCTTCTACCTTTCTGGTTTTAGGATGTTTTTACTGATCAGTAAAAATGTCCTAGAATACTCAAGATCCTTAAAAAGAAAAGCATTTTCAGTTCACCGAAAAATGACAATGCACAGTCCGTCGAGCCCAGGTGGTCTCGGGGGCTCTGAACCCAGTGCCCCCATGTCTGCATGATCCGCGTGTCACCCCCCGTGACAGTGACGGGGCCTGACGGGGTGCTCCCAGCACAGCAGGTGCACTGCTCACGGGGGACTGGCCGGCTTTAGAAAGGAGGTGGGGTGGGGCGGGGCCAAGACTCAGGTCGGCTCTGCTAGGGAAGCGGGTTTCTGGGGCTTCACTGGACTGTCGCTGTCCTGCGTGGAGACCACAGCCTGCCCGGGAGCCGCTGCTGTGCTTGCAGTCGGAGTGTTGGCGGCAAGGGGCTGGGGCTCTGCAGGGGCTCCGTCCCCGGGCTCCTGGGACCTGGGGGGAGTGGCTACGGGAGGGGCTGCAAATGGCCCGGTGGGTGCAGAGGCGAAGGGGACACATGGGCGCCCTCAGGTCTCCCCCGCTGACCCCAACCTTGGGGAGCCTCCGACGGCCCTTTGATTGGGTGTGTCTTTTTTTTTTTTTTTTAACATTTTATTTATTTATTAGAGTGAGAGAGAGAGCATGAGAGGGGAGAAGGTCAGAGGGAGAAGCAGACTCCCCGCGGAGCTGGGAGCCTGATGTGGGACTTGGTCCTGGGTCTCCAGGATCGTGACCTGAGCCGAAGGCAGTTGCTCAACCAGCTGAGCCCCCCTGGCGTCCCGATTGGGTGTGTCTTACCATAAAATAATCGAAAGGTCACACGTGGGTTTTCAGCTTAGAAAAACACTAGCTAAATGAGCAGAAAAAGAATAATGCAGACTTAATACTTAACAACAACAACAACAAAAGATCTCTTAATAGAACTAAAAAGAAAATGCCAAATAAATCCGTGGTGGACTTGGTTTAATTGTACCTGACTTCTTACCAATTAGCGATGCAAGAAAGCACATAAAAGCATAATTAATATCAGAGGCTTTGATTCACACACACACAGACGCACCTGAGTTTCAAAGGACAAGAGTGACATATGCTCAGCAGAACCCAGTGACCCCAGGAATGGTCAGTGACACCTTGGCTTTTTGCCCCTCATTCCGATTTCCATTTTTCTTGTGCAAATATCACTGATTGTTTTAGGAACCTGCTCCATTCCATAAGCATTCATTTTCTTTTCCAGTGGAACTTAAGTCTGTAGACCATGTAATTCCTAAATATTTTTATTTATCATTATTACTAGAGAGAGAGAGAGCGTGTGCGCAAGTGCATGAGGAGGGGCAGACGGAGAGGGAGAGAGAATCTTAAGCAGGCTCCATACCCAGCACAGAGCCCAACACGGGGCTCGATCTCACGACTCTGAAGTCACAATGGGAGCTAAAATTGAGAGTCAGATACTTAAACAACTGAACCACCCAGGTGCTCCCTGAATATATACATATATATATATATATGTATGTGTGTGTGTATATATATATGTTTATATATGTATATAAAGACATATATATACACACACATACATATATATACATATACATATATATATATATAAAGATTTCATTTATTTATTTGACAGAGAGAGAGAGATCACAAGTAGGCAGAGAGGCAGGCAGAAAGAGAGGGGGAAGCAGGCTCCCCGCTGAGCAGAGAGCCCGATGCGGGGCTCGATCCCAGGACCCTGAGACCATGACCTGAGCCGAAGGCAGAGACTTTAACCCACTGAGCCACCCAGGCGCCCCACTCCCCGAATACATTTTTAAGAAGCAGTGCATCACAATTGAGTTAAAATACTTTACCTTTTCATACTCTCTGGGTTTCCTAAATTAAGAAAACAGTGATTTAAAAAGATTAAAAAAAAAAGAAAAATGTCCAGATGTAGTGAATTCTGGACCCTACAATCAGCATGAGGAGGGCCTCCTGACACCGACCAGTGACTCACAGGAGGGTGAGGCTGGTCTTTGCTCCACTTGAGAGGATCCCATTCTGACCGGGGTCTGTGACCTCCCCAGAGGTCCCTTCGGCTCGGGGCATGATCGAGCCCGGGACCGAGCCCCGCATCGGGCTCCCTGCTCAGAGGGGAGCCTGCTTCTCCCTCTGCCGCTCCCCCTGCTTCTGCTCGCTCTCTCTTTGACAAATAAATAAAGTCTTTAAAAAAAAATTTTTTTTTTTAGAAGCCAGATGGTAGGTGAGGTTTGTGAAGAATGCATTTGTTGCCACTGAGGTATTTAGGGCTGAGTGAGCCCCCCAAACTTCGACCTCACGTGCGGACGCCTTTCAGTGACGGGGGTGGGGGGGCTGCCCCGTGCTTGAGTCCCCAACAGCGCTGCTTTTCAGACCCATCTGTGTCCATCTGCGTAGGACCCACAGATGTAAAGACAGACGTCCCAGAGCCCCCACCTTGCCGTCTTCTAAACCGCATTTCCTACGACAGCACATGTCTCCAAGTGCAGGAGTCACCTAGCCTCTGCCTTTGTCCCCCCCCCATGCCCCCAGATGAGTACGGCGAGCGGGACAGCCTCTCTCCAGACTTCTATGAAGAGTCAGAGACCGACCCAGGTGCCGAAGAGCTCCCAGCCCGGATCTTTGTGGCGCTTTTTGACTATGACCCCCTCACCATGTCCCCGAATCCAGATGCTGCAGAAGAAGAGCTTCCCTTTAAGGAAGGACAGATCATCAAGGTGGGCGCCGGGCGGGGGGCCGCGGGGAGGGAGGGTGCTGTCCCAAGGGCTGGCTTGCTCTGTTGCATCAGATGTTCAGGGACGAGGGACCTTGTGCGTCTGAAGCAGGGACCTGAGGGGGAGCCTGGTGCTCGGTCTCGGAGGGGAGCACCGCAGGGAGGAGACTCAGGGTCCTCTCTGGGTGCTGGGGTGTCCTCACGCACGCAGAGTGGAGCCAGAGCCAGTGCGTCCCCCGCGGGCTGATGCTGGGGCAGGGACAGAAGCCGGTCCCTGGTGTGGCCACGCGGGCGGAGCGTGTGTCAGGGACAACGGGGCTCTCCCTACACATCCCCAGGGCACGTGGGCGACCGGCAGTCACGCCGCTCGGCCTCTCGTCCCCGCTCCAGGTCTACGGTGACAAGGACGCAGATGGCTTCTACCGCGGGGAGACCTGTGCCCGGCTCGGCCTTATCCCCTGTAACATGGTCTCAGAAATCCAAGCCGACGATGAGGAGATGATGGACCAGCTCCTGAGACAGGGCTTCCTGCCTCTGAACACGCCCGTGGAGAAAATAGGTAAGAGACCACCCCCCGGGTCGCCCCTGCCCCTGCCCACCTGGCCGCTCCTGCCTCCCCTGGCCTCCCCGGCCTTCCCGGGCCACGCCGCCAGCTGGGAGCAGGAGAAGGTGTGGATGGGGTCCGGTCTGTGCCATCGTAAGGGAATCCGAAAAATGAACCCGATCTACAAACTGGGTTATAACAGTCTTGCCTGCTTTGGGGACATTCATTCACCGAAATGTTTTCGAAAACACAGATGATTTTTCTAGCAGAACATGAAGTGCAGCCTTGCCTACTAACGGTCCGTCCCACCTAGAAAATAGACTGCGTGCTTTCTGGTTGTTTCTGCATGTTGTGTCCCCCTAAAATGTGGGAGTTTGTCCCGTGATCCCCGTGGGGCTGGTGTCAGGAAGCGAAGCCTCCAGGAGGACCTGACATCGTGACCGGGGAGCTCTCCCAGGGGTGCGGGGGCCCTGACAGAGGAGGCCCCTCCGGCGTTCCTCGCCTCCTCTACCTGCGAGGACACGGGGAAGACACTGCCCGTGAGCCAGGACGCGGGTGCTCCCAGACCCCCGACTCTGCGGCGCCCCTGTCTCCGACTTCCAGCCCCCGGGGCCGTGTGTGGGCAGCAGGCACTGGCCAGGGCATTGGGGACGGGGAGCTCACCCCTGGGGTGCGCCCTGGGCTCACACTGGACCCCACCCTCTGCGTGGGGGATGGGCTGTGAGCTCCGGCCGTCCCCAGGACAGGGTGAGGAGGTCACCCCATGCTCTCCATCCTGGTGGACCTTGTTCACCCAAAAGGCAGGAAAGACTTTCCCCCTTCCATGTGGATGGAGGACACCCTCCTCCATTTACCTGGACTCCGTCTACAAGCACCAGTGAGAACACAGCAAAACTACTCTCTGAATTTAAGCAACGTTAGAGTCACGATCTCTAATTTTTCGCACGTGTGGGGAAAATACGCATTTCAAAGGCCTCTGCTTTTTCTCAACAGCTGGAGACAGAAAGCTCTGCTCTATGTTATCTGTGTTTTAAGTTTTAATACTTCAAAACGTTAGGCGAATAGAGTTCTAAATTAGATCTCAGATAGAATTCAGCGGCTCAAAGAATAGGCATGAATTTAAGGATAATCACAAAGTCAAACAGGATGTTTCGACCTCTTTGGTCTGAATGAACTCAGTGTCTGAAGTCAGAGCCCACGTCTGAGAGCTGAGGCTTCCGTGAATATAGCGCCCAGATCAAGTCCACGAGCCCGAAGCTCTCTGAGCCGGGTACCCCCGACTGCCCTCCCGACGCCCCGGGGCTGGCTCCCCTCCCCGCGGACCCAGCAAGCCCGCCAGGGCTCCGCTAGAAAACAGCAGCTTGATTCAGGTTACCTATTAGATTAAATGTCTGTCTGTTTTATTGATTTTTTTCTAAACGTGACTTTTGAGGGAACCGGACCAAGACCCCATGGGCCCTCCTAGCACTAGGACCTATCGCTGTCCCCGCAGGCTGAGCCCGTGCCCCCGCGGCCGGGGCAGGACCCGGTGTCTGCCTCGAAGCCTTCTTCCAACACCACGTGCGGTGAGACGGAAGGAAACGGGGTGCGGACCGGAGAAGAAGACAGACTTTTTTCCAGTCGAGGATGATATGGAAATCTACTTAGAAAATCTCAGAGGATCTAGAACAGAAGTTCCTAGAACCAACGAGGAAGCTTAGCACGGTTAATGGATACAAAAGCAGTTGTTTTTCCAAATGTTAACGTGAAAAACTTGGAACGTGAAGTTTAAAAAGTAGCGTTATTTACAATGATGTAGCAAAGACGTGGTAAGGGAGGGGTTGAATGCAGGCAGGCTCTGTGCGGGGACCACCCGTGCCGAGGATGGAAATCCGAGGATCCCCAGGAAAACAGACGCCGTGTTCCCGGACTTGAGGCAGTGAAGACGTCCAACATATCCCCAAACTGACGGACGTGCCCCCGATCCACGTCCGAGCAGGGATCCGTGTGGAATCGATGCACGGAGTCAAACGTGTATGAAAAGGCGAAGGGACTCCAGTTGCCCAAGCGATTTTTTAAAAGCGCAGCGGAAGACGGGCACAAGCGGGTTTCGCGACCAGGCGCGCGGGGGAGCTGATGGAGGCCAGGCGGGTGCGGGGAGCCCAGAGCACAGCGACCCGTGCAACCCGGCGAATCCGGAAACGGACGGATGCCTGCGAGGTCCACAGAGTTTCAGCCCAGGTAGGGGGGGCGGTTCAACGGGGGAAGGACGGTCTTTTCCCTCACGGGTGCTGGGATCGGGCAGAGAAAAATGAAGCTCAGGCCGCACCCCTGCCAGACCCAAAAGATGAATTCGAAATCGAACACGGTCTTAAGTATAAACACGGAGACCGTGAAACTTGTAGGAGACGAGCTTTGTGGTGACGAAGCCATGATTTCTTTCACACGACGCTAAAACCATGACGTGGGAAAGGAGGAGACTGATGATGTCAGACTCTTGAAATTCAAGTAGTTTCTAAACTCGAGAAACACAGCCTGAAGAGAAGGAAGAGCGAGGCCCCGGCTGACCCTGCGTACCGGCAGGTGACCCGGCCGAGGGGGACCCGACGGGGGACACACCGTGCTCCACAGGTCCACGGCAGGAAAGCCACCAGCCGGCGCCACCGTGGGGAAGAGATCGACGAGCTCCCTCACCGCGGAGGATTCGTGGATGGCGATCTCGCAGAAGGAGAGAGGGGCCCAACGGGACACACGGCGCAGGCCGGCGACAGTAGCACCACCGACACGCGCGATCCCACAGTGGGGGGTCTCGGGGCATCGTCCCCAGGAGAGTACCCAGTTCCTCGACGCTGCATGCCTCCATTTCCAGGCTCTTGCAGAGAAGGTGAGCGTGTGGGGGCCCACAGCAGACACGGGACTGCCCACCGCAAAGACGCGTGCGGTTTTCTGGGGGCTGATGTTACTGCCGTCTGTCTGGACCCTGTGGGGCTTATTACGTGGCCGCGAGCTTGCCAGCCCTTCTAGCTGCAGCCACGGAACCGAGCGCATCTCCTTGGCGGGTCGGGCCGCCTGTGGAAACTCGTTCTCACGCCTGCCCTGGGACATTCACGACGCTCAGAAGGACAGGGACGGAGCTCTGCCAGAACTCTGTGCTGTTTCAGGCCTTACAGAGGCAGCCTTGGGTTTCCTAAATGGAAGCAGCAGTTCGTGAGCGGGAACCGAGGTGCGGACGATCCCCGGAACTTCGCACATGGTGGGCCCTGCACCTTGCGGGAGGCCCCCCGAAGGGCACATGACCAGCGACAGTTGCTTTCTAAGTTCTTGCCTTTGATGGTTTTCCTCTGTATGAATCCCCAAAACCAGTTCTAGGCACCGAGCGGCTGAGTTTGGAGGAGATGCCCCACAGCCAGGTCCTCTGGGAGGGACGCACTGAGCTGTGCTGTCCAGAGCCGTTCAGATCTGCGATTCGGAGGATCCCTGCTTCGTCTCGGCCTCCCCGTTGGACGGACGCATCGGAGGGGGGTGGGGTGCTGGGCCAGAGCAACTGAGCTCATGCAGCGCAGGCAACTGGCCGCACAGCAGGGGGCTTCACAGGGGGGTGGGGGGGGCTCGTGCCCTTGAGCACAATGGCCCGGAGAGCGCGGCCGTCCACTCCTGCCGGCCGCGTGGGCCCTGCCGCCCTGGGGATGAGGGGTCCTTTAGGAGTCAAACCGCGTGACAGCTTTCTCCTTCTTGTGAACAGAGAGAAGCCGAAGAAGCGGCCGGCACCCAGGGGCGACGCGGAGGGTGGTGGCCCTTTATGACTACGACCCGAGAGAAAGCTCCCCGAACATCGATGTGGAGGTACGCACCTGGTGTCGCTTCCCCGTGGCTCGCGGCCGGGCCCTGGCCTCTGCCCACACAGCAGCCCGCGGGCCACGGGGTCCAAGGGCCCGGATGTGCAGGAGATGGTGTGGGGGAGCTGGGCCAGAGGCGACGGGGGAGGGGCGCGGCCGTGGCCCGGGGTCCCCGTCCGGGAGGCCGCGGGAGGAGCTGTCTGCTGTCCTCGGCCTGGGGTGACGGCCGTAGGGTCTTCTGGAAGAGGGAAGTCACAGCTGTGGCGTGTGGGCCCCGAGCGAGAGCCGAGCTGTAAGCCTCCCCCCCCGCCCCACACACACACTGAGGGAGAGGCCCCATGGCCTCCGCACACCTGGGCTGGGCCGGCGTGGCCTCAGTGCCCTGGGACGTGGGGAGGACGTGCCTCCAGAGCCGACAGGCTAGGTTCTCGGCCTGTGGAGCTGCTTTCTCAGACGACAAGCGGTGCCCAAACCCATCACCCCCTGTTTTCCTCGCGCCCCACGTGCTCCCAGCTCGCGGGTCAGGTTGGGAGCCGGCTCTGCAAACATGGCCACGCGGACCCCATTCGTTAGGGACGCTTGGGGCCCTGAGAGGTCAGCTTCCTTCCCTCGTCGTCATGTTCAGAGATATACGCACGCGCGATTGTGCCCGTGTGCCCGTCTCTAGGCGGGTGCCTGGTGCGTCGCGGGCGCTCTGTGGACGGCGGGTAACCAAGGAAAGGTTTTCTGTGCTCAGTGAGGGGTATTTACACTGCCCAGGACTCTTCCCTGACGGTCTGGGTTTTCAAGGTAACTCTTCCACTCGTTTTAATTTTTTAAAGATTGTATTTGAGAGAGAGAGAGAGAGATTTTATTTGAGAGAGAAAGAGAGAGAGAGCACGAGCCGGGTGAGGGTCAGAGGGAGAAGCAGGCTCCCCACTGAGCAGAGAGCCCGATGCGGGGCTCGATCCCAGGACCCTGAGACCATGACCTGAGCCGAAGGCAGACGCCCAACGACTGAGCCACCCAGGCGCCCCAGATTTATTCATTTTTTTGACAGAGAGAGATCACAAGTAGGCAGAGAGGCAGGCAGAGAGAAGGGGGAAGCAGGCTCCCCGCCGAGCAGAGAGCCCGATGTGGGGCTCGATCCCAGGACCCTGAGATCATGACCTGAGCCGAAGGCAGAGGCTTAACCTACTGAGCCACCCAGGCGCCCCCACTCTGACCAGTTTTAAAGGAGAACTACGGTGGCCTGGGGGGGAGGGGACGTAGCCGCCGTCGTGAGCTCCGGCCGGAGACGTAGCACTTGGCCGGGAGGCGGCCATAGCCCGAGCTGTCCTCCTCCCTCGTCCCTGAGGCCCCAGCCGGCTTCCTACCCTTCCTCCCTGTGGGGTGGAAAGAGCAGGTCAATGTCCACACAGTGAGGACGAAGAAGTCACTCAAGCGACCGTGAAGAACTTCCTTAAGAAAAGCCGCCGCCCTGCGTGGAAGCCGTCCCTAACCCGAGTCCCGTCCCTGACCCGAGTCCCGTCGCTGACCCGAGTCCCGTCGCTGACCCGAGTCCCGTCGCTGACCCGAGTCCCGTCCCTAACCCGAGTCCTGTCCCCGCAGGCCGAGCTCACGTTTTGCACCGGAGACATCATCACCGTTTTCGGCGAGATTGACGAAGATGGATTTTATTATGTAAGTTTTTGAAACCTCAAAACGCTCCATCCCGTTCGTTTTGTGTGTCTGCGTGTCTTGCCCCTAAAATTATGTGTAAGCCCCTGCGGCGCTCGGGAAGGTCCGGGTCACCGGGGCTCGTCTGCTGCGGGAAGGGGGCTGTGAGCGTCTCCGTCCCTCCTTCTCCGACGGGGGCACCTCCCGCGTCCAGAAGCTGCAAACAGAGGACGTGTGTTCACGGCCTTGGATCTAAAACCGCCTTCCGTCCAGACGTGTGCCAGGGGACCTCTCTGGTTATTCATAAGGCGTAGGTTTGGGGCAGGGGAAGGAAGGACTACGGCTAGGCCACATTATTCATTACTCCGGCCAACAGACCTTCCTCCGAGCCGATGGCCGTCGGCAGCTGGGGCCCGGCTCTGGGCAGGGGCCCCCGTCTCAGGGCCCGGGGTGGGGAGGGGGGCAGCCTCCTTCCTCTACGCTGCCGACGTTTCCAGAGGATCTATGGGTGCCTTTGGGAACACGAGTTGAGAGAGGATGCGCTTTGGAAAGTCCTGAGCTCGAGGGTGGGAAGGGGACCTCTGAGCTTCTCCACGAGGGGGAGGGACCCGAGCCGCTGATCCTGGAAGATTCTGGTGGCCACGGCCAACGCAGCATCACGGGGGCAGCGGGGACGACCGTGAGGGGTCCGGGCGCTTCTGACGTGGCATTTGCAGGGCGGCGTGGGGAGCCCCGAAGGACCTAAGGGGGAGAGTAATCGTGCGGGCAGGTTCATGCCCCGCGCTGCCGGATATGGGAGAAATTCCCTCCTGCCGGTCGGAAGGGCCATCCCCACTGAACACCTGTCACCCTCTACCCCTTGCGTCCCCACGGCCCCGGCCCCAGTCTCCCCTCCGTCCCCACGAATCCCCTGCTCTCGGGGCCCCTTACACGAGGACTTTTCCCGCGCCCGCCTGACCTCACGGAGCAGAACGTCGGAGTGCGGGTCAGCCTCTCCTTCCTTTTTAAGGCCGAAACTGACTCCCCCGCAGGGCGCACACAGGCGGGTCACCTGACCACCCGTCCCTGGACGCGCGGCCCCCGAGAATAACACGGCGACGAACCTGGTGGGCAAACACGTCCCTCGGCCCCTGCTTCCGAATCTTCCAGGTCTCGACCCAGGAGTGGACTTGCTGGGGCAGCTGGTGATTCGGAGTTTATCTTTCTGAGGAGCCGCCCACAGCCGGGGCCCGCGGGCTCTGGTTCCTCCTGATTTTCAGCCACACTATGGTCTATGGTTTTTTGTTTTTTTAAGAATTTATTTATTTGAGAGAGAGAGAGAGAGAGAGATCACAAGTAGGCAGAGAGGAAGGCAGAGAGAGAGGGGAAAGCAGGCTCCCCGCTGAGCAGAGAGCCCGATGTGGGGCTCGATCCCAGGACCCCGAGATTATGACCTGAGCTGAAGGCAGAGGCTTTAACCCACTGAGCCACCCGGGTGCCCCTTGTCTGTGGTTTTTTAAATTGGTTTTGGCTCATGTTTGGGGTAGCCACCCTAAGGGACGTGAGGAGGTAGCTTGTGGTTCTGAATGCCACTTCCCTAGGAT
Organism: Procyon lotor; assembly: GCA_028646535.1. NCBI lineage: Eukaryota > Metazoa > Chordata > Mammalia > Carnivora > Procyonidae > Procyon > Procyon lotor. The sequence continues at coordinate 736 of JAQQSY010005629.1, read as the reverse complement.
GGAACATCTTTCCACGCGCCTCTTGGCCGTTTGTGTGTCTTTTTGGGAGGGAATAGCAATGCAAGTCCTTTGCCCATTGTTGCATCGGGTTCTTGTGCCGAGCTCCTGATGTACCGCGGACACGAACCGTCTCAGAGAAGCAGCTGGCGAACACTCCCGCGTCCGTCCCGTGGGTTCCCGCCTCGGCCTGGCAGCTCTGTCCTAGTCGTGAGGGAGAAGGACGCACGTCTCGGGCTGTCATCTCCTAGACTTGTAGGCAGAGCAACGGCTTCTTAGCCAGTCTGGGACTTGGTTTTGGACACTTGGGGGAGGGGCAGGTGGGTGTTGGGGGCGGTGGGGAGGAAGAAGGGACATGGCGGCTGTGACCCGCTGGGTCCAGATGTCCTGTGGATGGTGACCTTAACGATGTGCCTGCGTAGGGACGTGAGAGAAAGTTCTGGAAGGGAAGGGACAAACTGAGCAGTATCACCTCCGAGGGGGTGTGTTTGCATCTTTATCGTGAGACTGCGGTCGAGCACGGGGCGGATCGTAGCCCGCCCCCCGGCCCGCACGCCGGACCACCCCTTGGCCACAGGCGGGGATCCATCTGTCTGGTCAAGGCACCTGCTCAAGCGAGGTCTTTAAAAGCTCCCTGGGCTTTTAAAGCCCATCTCCCCACACGCTGGTCCTGAGGCCTGGTTCGCGGGAGCCGCTTGAGCCCCCAGGGTGAAAACCCCCTTTGTCATCTCCCCGCAGC
>JAQQSY010005628.1:0-11546 GCA_028646535.1 Procyon lotor | reverse complement strand
GTCTCCTCTATAAGCATTTTCCAATTTCTGCCAACTGAAAGTGATTTCGATTCTCTTCTGGGGATCTGGAAAATTTCCTTTAGTTATTATAGCCTTTTCACCACCGTAGCACTTAATGCTTCCCTTGTGGGCCATAGTACATTCATCCTGGTCTGACAGTTTCTTGAAGACATATGAATGTCTGCAGAGATAAAAACTCCTTGAGCGGAGAGACTTGTTCTTTATCTTTTGATGTCTTCTCCAGAACCTAGAAATATTAAATATAGAAGTCATGAGATATTAAAAAAATAAAGAAGTGAGAATAAAAAATAAAGAAAATGGAAAAAAGGAATAAAGAAAATGAAAATGTGAAAAATATCCACCTGGAAAAGGTGAAAAGGAAAAAGAAATGAAACAAGTTCAGGAATTAATTATAGCAATATAGAATGGTAGTTTATGGAGATTGATCTAGATAAAGATAGAACAAGGTGTTTTTTAAGTCTGAAAAGATGTGTTCTATAATTATAGCTCTATAACCTATAAAGCATTCACTCCATGAAGGTAGGAAATTTTATCTGTTTTCTTCATTGCTGTGTCTTCATTATATAACTTACTGGTTTGGTTTCCTTTCTCTCTCTTTTTTAAAATTTTATTTATTCATTTGACAGAGACACAGAGAAGGAACACTAGCAGGGGGAGTGGGAGAGGGACAAGCAGGCTCCCCACTAAGCAGAGAGCTCCATGCGGGGCTTGATTCCAGGACCCTGGGTCATGACCTGAGTCAAAGGCAGCTGCTTAACTCACTGAGCCATCCAAGCACCCCTCCTTTTTCTTTTTTTTCTTTTTATTATTATTTTTAAAGATTTTATTTATTTATTTGACAGACAGAGAGAGATCACAAGTAGGCAGAGAGGCAAGCGGGAGGTGGGGGGGGGACAGGCTCCCTGCTGAGCAGAGAGCCCAACGCAGGGCTCGATTCTAGGACCCTGAGATCATGACCTGAGCTGAAGGCAGAGGCTGAGCCACCCAGGTGCCCTCCTTTTTCTTTTTTTTAAAGTAGACTCCACACTTAATTTGGGTGAGGCTCGAACTCACCACCAGAAGATCAAGAGTTGCATGCTCCGCGGACTGAGCCAGCCAGGCACCCCATATAACTTAGTGTTAAATAAATGAATTAGTAAAATTCCTAAGTATCCTACTGTAGTAAAGCAGATCCTAATAGTATCAGGATCCTCTCTTGATTCCTGGTTAATCACCTGTCTCTCTTTGTGGTGGAATTAGCTCTTGCCCACGAATGGAAACATTTGAAACAGATCCTGGCAGAGACAAACTATGGCTTCAATGAGAGTCTGTCTTTCCAAGAGAGTTTCCTGTTGGATTCCCGATTGCATGGATGGTATTGACTTCTTTTCCTAATACCGTGCCTAGATTTCAGCTATCTGCCTTTAGCCTTATTTCATCCTGGTTTTCCTTTTTTCTCTGCTTTCTGATTCTTGCTGGATTTTGGACCAATATGTTGACTGACATCTGGTTTCGGTCTACATTTTTCTTTTGACTCTAATCTCCATTTTGACCACTTCCAGGTCTAGATCAATCCCACCACACTTTCTGTTTTCATTTCCCACACTTCTTCTCCTGGGCCTCCCTTAATTGTTTACTGCCATTCTTGGGCCCCAAATTAATAGTGAAGAGGAGTTAACAACCAAAATTCTAGAAAAACAAAATCATAGTAAATAAAAAATTTTTCAATTTGAAAATGTGTGTGACCAAAATTGGCATTCTGCCTCCTTAGAGGAAATGGTGAATTAGACATGTTGAACGTATCAAATGTATAAAATTAGAATATCGAGTGTGGTAAAACATGTATTCAGTACAATGCTCACTCAAACATTTTCCCAGGATCTCCTTGGGCATATGTGCTGGCTGAAAAAACATTACTGATCATAAATGCTGCATTGAGCTAATATCCGAGCCAAAATATATATTTTCACAAGAAACCATAAGTCTAAGAAAAAAAAAAAGAAAGTACACACAAAACAAAACAAACCAAACCAGACACAAAAATCCATACACTTTTGAGTGTACAGTTATCTTCCTAATCCTCATACGCCTGGTAAACCTGAAAAAAGTTAACATGGTTATAGATGTAGAAGATTCTGTTATATCATGTACAGGTGGCATGGTATCTGGAACGTCCAGATAGCCCCTGCATTATTACGGTGATTCTTATTTACTGGGTTCAAGTGGCTGACCAAATGGCATCAAGAAGACGTTTGTTATTATGGGACATAAAAAAGGATATTGGTGATCTTTACATATTTTTCTTTTTCTTTTTTTAAAGATTTTATTTATTTAACAGAGAGAGAGATCACAAGTAGGCAGAGAGGCAAGCAGAGAGAGAGGGGGAAGCAGCCTCCCTGCTGAGCAGAAAGCCCCATGTGGGGCTTGATCCTAGGACCCTGAGATCATGACCTGAGCCGAAGGCAGAGGCTTTAACCCACTGAGCCACCCAGGTGCCCTTTTACAGATTTTTCTATTGAAAACCAAATTAGGTAAAAATTCTTTGATTGTCGTAGAAGAGATCCCAATTAGTAGCATTTCTCTTTAAAAAAAAAGTGGCTTAGTCAGTTAAGTGTCAGAGTTTGGCTCAGGTCATGATCTTGGTGTCCTGGGACTGAGCACCACATGCAGTTCAGCAGGGAGTCTGCTTCTCCCTCTCCCTCTGATCCTCCTCCCTCTCTAATAAATAAATACAATCTTAAAAAAAGAATTAAAAACAAACAAACAAATAAAATAAGACTTTTTGGTTTTATCTTCTCTACCCCTACTTTTAACCTTGCTTATATGCTCATTTTTATCAAAAATGTCTCAGGAATTTTCATAGTAACTCCTCAACAACAATTACTGTTTATTGGATGCATTATATATGATATAAAACTGCTAGTAAACCTTGTGTTAGAATTCTTTAAGGGTGTATTTAAGACTTTGAGATTATGGAATTTTGAAAGTTCTTTGAACCATAAAGCTTGAGTGGTCTAAACATAGTGCAACATTAAACTGATCCTATTAAAATTTGGCTTGTGATAATTTTGCTCATCACCAAAAATGAAGGTAGTTTGGTGTCATGGAAATAGCATGACCTTGGGAGTCACACAACTTTAAGTTTTAGTCTTGGTTCTTGTCACCAAGTCAAATGGTTTTGGCCAAGTTATTTTGTCAGATCGTTCACTTAAAATGTGAGAAATTTAGACTTTAACTTTACAGGATCTTAAGCTCTCTGAAACCCCAGCTTTTGCTCTACTTTAGTTTCCTTTGGCTGAAAATTTAAGAGGGTACATGAATTTATTTAATAAACATGAAATGAATGCTTCATATACGCAGAGATTTTGTTGAAGTTTATGAGAAAGAAAAAATATAAGCCCAGAGCATCTGTGTCTCAAATACAACAGTAGGGTGGTATCATACTAATTGATGTGTGGTTGACGAAGTACAGAAAATTTTGTTGATCAGTTTCCAAGTGTTTTATCCTTTCAACCCTGACCCTTATTTCACTCCCTAGCAGTATGCTGCAAAATATCATTTCTCTTTCTCAGAGAATCCAGTCCAATTATTGTTCTCCCAGGATGCTCAGCCCAGTTGTCTAGCACTGCCACACTTTGCCTGTCTTTTTTTTTTTTAATTTTTTTTTCACACTTTGCCTGTATTCCTGATAACTAGTCCAGAACAATTTCCAGCTCCCTTTCTACAGGGAGTGCCCACAGGGGCTATTTGATAAGAATATTGGATACAGTTCTCTGTCATGCCTCTTGACCTGGCTGGAATGGGTATTTGATTGCTTATTATCATGTTCTGACTTCTACATTCCCCAAACTTGGCACCTGAACTGGAAATGTTTGTGATCGATTACTCAATTACTGTGACTGTTTTAGATTTGTTGAGCCCATATTACACACACACACCAATGTTTAAACCAGTTTATGTGCTTTCGAAGTCTGATAAAAGTCCTAGAAATAGATCTAGGAGGAATGTTAGAAATGAAGTTGAAAGAAAGAAAGGGAGAGAGAGAGAGAGAGAGAAAGAAAGAAAGAAAGAAAGAAAGAAAGAAAGAAAGAAAGAAAGAAAGAAAGAAAGAAAGGGAGAGAGAGAGAAAGAAAGAAAGAGAGAAAGAAAGAAAGAAAGAAAAGAAGGAAAGAAAGAAAAAGTCCAATCTGCTTTTTTTCTCTCAATGAGAAAACTGGCATTCGATGGCTTGCTGAAAGCCAAAAGCAAGTTAATGATAGAGCAAACATACCCCAGTTACGGTTCTTTTTAGAAGCAAGTTTAAAGGAAAAGATCCTTTCTATATCACCTGCTATATGCCAAGCACTACAGGAACTTTACTTGAACCAACTGATTTAATCTTCCTAACAACCCCCTTTTGCTTGTTTTACAAATTGGGCAATGTAGCTATAGAGAAATGAAATGGTTTTCTGAGGTTACATAGTTACATACTACAAGTTACAAACAGATCTAGTGTTTGAATCCAGGCAGGGAGACCGCAGGAGAGTTCTGAGTTCTAGCTCCATCTCCACAGGTGCAGGAGTAAAGCGATCCTTATCATATGTTAAACTCAGTGAAGTTTCCTTAAGTATTTACAGTGAAAATAATTTTGTATTTTTAATAAAGCTTTATTTGAATTTTAAGTCTTATTAATAATGCACTTGTCTTCCAGTGAACAAATCTTATCGGATTTCTGACTCTGCTAAACTGGTCAAAAGTTATTTTTAGAAATATAATGGTTAAAGAGTTATAGCACATGTAGGTATGTAGGCATGTACTTAAAGAAATTTAATTATTTAGGTTAGACTACTACTTTCTCGTAGTAACAGTATTACTTTCTCGTGAATACTTTAAAACATCCAATTCCTCTATAACACAATCACAAAAATCTATTATAGCACCAATACAAATTCTCTATAAAAGACTGGCATACTCACTTGGTGAGGGAAACTAGAAGAAAAATTATAGGTGTGTCTTTTTACTTCTGTACCCTTTCTTTCTTTCTTTTTTTTTTCTGTACCCTTTCTTACTGAGATCAGAACTCCACTGTGAAGTTAACTGCTTTTTAAAATCTTGCAAGCCAGCACGTGCGGATCCAATTACCTAATTGTCTGCACAGTTGTAGTGACAGTCACTTCTACTGATTTCAGCCTGTCTGCCAAATCTCTAGAAACAAACTGAGGAACGGCTTCTCTAACCTGACCCTTTGTCCTTTTTGGAAGAAGCCAATCAACAGCAGATGCAGGTGTGTGTGTGTGTGTGTGTGTGTGTGTGTGCGCGCGTGCGCGAAGGAAAAATGTTGATGGCAATCTGGTCATTTGAGAAGGAAAAAATTAAAGTGTGAAGTAAAAGGGAAGAATGAGAAGATGTGATGAGAGAAAGAGCGGAAGCAACAGGACAAAGAGGAGGCTAAAAGGAGAGAGCTTGACTGTGAAGGATTTTCAATGGAGTCTGTATTTGTTTAGTTCTAGGAAAATCTGTTCTCCAAATGTAGTTACCTCACAACACGAGGGCTCTTGGTAAAATGTAACACAAAGCTACAGCAAATTAAATGAATTTAAGAAAGTTGTGGAGCTGGAATTACAATCTCATGGAAACAATTTTAAGTTCTGAAAATACTTTGCTAGTCCTCTAATCACACCTCAGCAAGCCAGGCAAAGAGGATAATTAACATATCAATGTTTCCTCCCGATTGTAGCAGGGGACAATGGAGTGTTATTTTCTTTAAAATCTCATCCTAAAAATAAAATTGACAAAGGGGATCAACCTTTTCACTTTGTTTTCTGCTGAATCCCTCTCTGTTTCTTCGATTCCTTTTTAGTCTCTCTTTCTTTTTTTAATCATTTCATTTCAGTCAACAAAATGGGGGGGGGAGGAAAATCTCAAGGCAGAATTACAAAAGAGTTCACTTTCTCTTCTATCCTTTTGGAGACCGTTTACTTTTAACGATTTCTCAATGCTACAGATTAAAAATGAAGTATAGGTAATGCTAGGTGTAGTTTGCATAAACTATCTCTCAAATTGTCATGAAGATCTGTGTTAGCAAAATTCGTCCTGCTCTTATAGTCCCACTGTGGTTGATTGGTGAGAGGTAATGTGTTTTTTATTCCCACACCAATGGTTTTTCCTTCTTCCACCTGGGAGTGAGAGTTGAGCAGATTCTAGCCCGCTCCTCTTGAATACACATAGAGACTTAATATTTTCAACATAAATAGCGTTACTAAATGGTGTTACTCAAGTACATATTAGATAGGATACACTGATTCATAAATAAGAATGCTAACATGACTTCATGGTCTAACTTCAATGAATGACTTAACAGCGAATATGCTTTCTAAAGGTTTTTATTTTTAAATAAAAATTTATTTTAAATTATTTAAAATTTAAATAAATTTAAATTTATTTAAAAATTTTATTTTTAAATAAAAATAAAAAGCCTTAATAAAAAGTTTGAGCCCAAGTGAGGCTCAAACTTGCAACCCTAATTATTGGTTAGAGACCAGAGTTCCATGCTTTGGACCGCCTGGGTGGCTCAGGCGGTTAAGTGTCTACCTTTGGCCCAGGTCATGACCCCTGGTCCTGTGATGGAGTCCTGCATCAGATTCCTTGCTCAGAGGGGAGCCTGCTTTGCCCTCTGCCTGCCACATCCCATTGCTCATGCTCTTTCTCTCTCTCTCTCTCTCTCTCTGACAAATTAGTAACATCTTAAAAAAAAAAAGTCAAAAAAAGTCCCATGCTCTACCAACTGAGCCAGCCAGGCACTGCCAAATATGTTTCCTGAGCTATACAGTTTTAAGACAGTGACTTACCATGGGTGCCACATACAGCTTTGGGGGAAGTTAAATTAACATCCTTGATATTTTATCATTTGGCAGAAAAGTCCAGTTCACCAATAATAAGTGCTTCAATAATAAAAATAGCAACCCTTTACTGAACTCATGGTATGTGACAAGCATCATGAGTTCATACGTTGTTCTGCATTATCCATAACGGCACTAGGAAGTAGAAACTATTCTTTCAATAAATAAATAAATAAATGCAATAAAGTGGGGAAAGAAAGGAACTATTCTTTCCATTTTTCTTTCTTTCTTTCTTCTTCTTCTTCTTCTTCCTTTTTTTTTTTAAAGTAAGCTCTACCCCCAACATGGGGCTTGGACTCTCTCATGACCTGGACCAAGAGTCACATGCTATCTACTGTCTGAGGCGGCCAGGCGCCCCTCTTTCTCCATTTTATTAGCAGTGAAACAGAGCCACAGAATGGTTAATGACGTGCCTATCTCCCAAGGACTAAGAAGCTGGGTCAGACTTAGAACCCGGAGCCCACACTCCTAACCACTGTGTTAACCTGCACTTTCCAATAAAGGAGCTGGTTTACCGATGTGGAAATTACTCTCAACACAACACAGCTCAGCTATGCTGGACATGTACAAAGAATAAACATTAGGAAGGTGAAGATAAATGCTCATGGGGTGCCTGGCAGCTCAGTCGGTAGAGGGTTTGACTCTTGATCTCAGAGTTGTGAGTTTGAACCCCATGTAGGATGTGGAGATTACTTAAAAGAAAAAGAAAAACATTTTTAAAAAAGATTTTATTATTTATTTGACAGAGAAAGACATAGTGAGAAAGGGAATACAAGCAGGGAGAGTGGGAGAGAGAGAAGCAGGCTTCTTGCTGAGCAGGGAGCCCGATGGCGGGGCTCCATCTCAGGATTCTGGGATCATGGCCTGAGCCGAAGGCAGACGCTTAACAACTGAACCACCCAGGTGCCCCAAGAAAAATTAAAAAAAAAAAAAAATGCTGTTCTTGGGCAAAGTAAAGTCATAAATGGTTAGAGGCATTTTGGATAGATTTCCCACACAGAAGAAAATCAAATATTGCACTAATTCCTTCCAGGTCCTGGAATAGTGCAGTCTATCCATCTATCCTTACCTTCTACTCCTCCCCTTCCCTTCATATGTTTCATTACTTATTAAACCTACACATTTTCCTCCCACAGGATCTTTGCACCTGCTGTCTCCCCTTCTTGGAAATCTCTTCTTCAGATCTTCATATGGATAGTGATGGGGTTTAGGACATGATGCCCCAAAATATGTAACCTGGTGTATCACATATTTTAAGCTAAAGGAGTTTGAGAAAATAGCAGAAGCAGGAATGTCACTTTGACATTCCTTTTCCCATACCTTGTGAGATAATTGATATAGAGCTTATGTGAGAGGTGCCCCTCCTATACCTACAGAAAAGGTTCATCCTTAGCTCCTAAGTCAAAGGGGTCCCAAGAAAAATCTGAACAAATAGGTCTTCCTAAAATTTCCCCCAGTTTAAACTTAGCTCATACTCTGCCTTGTCATGCAGCTACCTGACTGTCCACTCTTCATCAAACCTAGCATAGAAATATGTTTCTTTGGTTCTTCATTTTCTTCAGGAGGCTCCCATGTCATGTAAAATTTACATTAAATATATTTATATGCTTTTCTCCTGTTACTCTGTCACTTCAATGTTCAGACCCAGTCAGGGACACTAAGAGGGGCAAGGAAAACTTTTTCCTTCTGTACAATAGCTTTCCCTCGGGCTCTCTGCCACTCCCTCTACTTACATTCTCTCATATTGTCCTGTTTTCTTATCTTTGGCACCTTTAGTGCAATCTTAAATTTATTTATTTATTTATTCAGTGGTCTCTCCCCACTAGAATATAAGTTCTTTGGAAGTACGGATCTTGTCTTCTGTGTTCATTCTATCTACAGACCCTGGAGGAATGTGTGGTACATAGTAAGCGCTCACTCCCTACTTGCCGGCTAAGGAATGCAAAGACATTCCTTCCAAGAGTCCCGCCATCTGCTGTTCTGTGTTTACCCTGTCAGTCAGACTTGAGCACCCAAGCTTTTTACCACAGGAACTCAAAGGGCACTTTTGTTGTGGAGAAGAGGGATTTGGAAGACTTTGTTGTCACTGCAGGGAAGCCCTCCACTTTTGCCTTAATACTGCATGATAATACCTTCACCTGTGTTCATAAATATTAACCTTTCTAAGTCCCCCAAACCTAGCTCCAAGTAGCAAAATATAAAAAAGTGATACATGCACTTTATCTATGCACTATATCTGCGCCATATATGAGGGGACTGATTTATTTTTAGTAATCGTAAGGCAAAGAAGGGTTGAAAGATAAAGAACAAACAGAAGGCAATTTAACATTTGTTCAAAAAGTAGCTGACTTCTGAAGGCCTTTACCAGATTGGGAAATGACCACCCACACTACAAACCATTTTTATGACTCAACTGCATTAAGTTCAGGGGAAAATGTTTATATTGTAATGTAGTTGGGAAGTGATTTCTCTTACTTTGCGAAAGCGTCTAATTTGCACAGCCTCCAGACTAAGGTAAGGGTTAAATCCCACGAGAGTACTCTGTCCCCGTCCACGTAGAAGAGAGAACACAGCCCAGGGCTGACTCATTGTATGCTGAAGATCTGTCTGGTGGATCTCTAAATGCCAGACAAAGGGACTCATTCAAATTTACTGTCTACTCCCTTTGTGTCCAGAGAATCAGAAAACAACCGCCAAGTGACAAAGGTCAGCTCTGGATCAATGACTGGTACATTTAATTTATGCAAATGTATAAAGCTTCAATCTATGTACTTTACAAATTAGATCCGTAGTACGCATTTCAGGGATTTTTGTAAACCCTGAGAAACTAAAACACTTAGGTCTGAAGGAATTGATTACTTTGGTTTCAAAACCATGTCTGGGCTTTCCGATAATGAACTACAGAAGGGGTATCGGAAAGGCCCTTTCATATTATTTTTATTTCCCCTGAAATCTTAAGGTTTAAACACAAGGAAGTATTTGAATTTAGTTGTTATTTTATCAAGTTGGTGAAACTGCTGGTCTTATTCTTCCTGAAAATTGCCTGCTCTGATAGAAGGGTCACATGTGGGACATACGACAGTAACTTACTAGCTTGGCACTAGGACTCCTGATCCGTAACATCTAAACCTCCTTCGTTACGATTTTGCAACTTGAAGTCATTGATCTTTCTGCACCCTCGTCAAATTTAATAGGGCTTAGACTAGGAAAACTGCAAGGAGCAAGAAAAAAATTACTCATTACCACTTAGAGGCAGTTGTTATTCACATTTTGGAGTATTCCTTCCTTTTAAAATTTTTTTCCCCCTATTCTTCTCATGTTCTGTATTCTAATGTATATTCCTTTTTTTTTTTTAAAGATTTTATTTATTTATTTGACAGAGAGAGACACAGAGAGGGAACACCAGCAGGGGGAGTGGGAGAGGGAGAAGTAGGCTTCCTTCCCGCCGAGCAGGAAGCCTGATGCGGGGCTCGATCCCAGGAATGAGATCATGACCCGAGCCTAAGGCAGACCCTTAAAGGCTGAGCCACCCAGGCGCCCCTCTAATGTATATTCCAATGTATTCTAATGAAAATGTCACTCTACACAAATGACGATTGATTTGTTCTCATTCTGTACTTTAGAGGAATAGCATGGGAGTGCCTCTTGGGCTAAATTTTGTCCTGTAATGAATAGCCTTAAAAAATTGTGCCTGGTTTTTAGATGTTTTCCTTTTTTATTTTTCTTTTAAAACGATAGCTCACAATAATTTATAAATAAATAAGTGATTTATAGAGAAAATAAATATTCTGCTATGAAACTGCATTATTCCAAATTAGGGTGATAGGTGATATTTACTTTTAGAGAGAGAAACAAAAACTTAGGAAAGATTCTCCTCAATTAATGGAGTTCCTTTTGAAAGGAATCCAGGTTTTGAGTAGAAAATACAGGAAAGGAGGGGGGGCGCTTGGGTGGCCCAGTCAGGTAAGCCTGTGCCTTTGGCTCAGGTCATGATCTCAGGGTCCTGGGATGGAGCCTTGCATCGGGCTCCCTGCTGGGTGGGGAGTCTGCTTCTTCCTGCCGGTCCTCTCTACTCGCCTGTGCTCCTGTGCTCGTGTGTGCTCTCTTTCTTTCAAATAAATAAAATCTTTTTTTTTTAAGATTTTATTTCTTTGACATAGAGCGAGTGAGAAAGAGAGAGCAAGCATAAGCAAGAGGAAAGGCAGGCAGGGGAGAAGCAAACTCCTTGCTGAACAGGGAACCCCATGTGGGACTTGATCCTGGGAGCCTGGGTTCATGACCTGAGCCAAAGGCAGCCACCCAACTGACTGAGCCACTCAGGCGCCCTAATAAATAAAATCTTGAAAAAGATTAAATAAAAGAAAATACAGTAAAGGAATAAAGAGAGAACTGTTAATGGTTTCCAGGTCATTATAATTGGTGCTTAGACTCACAGAAGACCAGCATTTGACTTCTCACTAGTTTCCATTTGTGTATAAAAAATAAAGTTCTGAATTAAATCTTAAATCATGAAACAAGACCTACTAGACTGACTTTATTTAACTCCACAACATTGCTCAATTGCAAAGCTGTTTCTGTTTTCCTTTGTCCTAGCATTAGGTAAATGTGTTTTTTCGTGTGTGTGTAGCTGGTATTAGTTTCATTCTCATTACGAGATCTTATCAGAAT
>JAQQSY010005627.1:0-11547 GCA_028646535.1 Procyon lotor | reverse complement strand
CCACTTATGATGCTCTCAAATAATATGTAAATATTTTAAAAGCACTAGTTGCCTAAAGCCCATTTAGGATTTCCACAACTATGTAAAAATGTGCTTCGTTTGGAATAAAGGTAGGTGAGGTTGGCTTCATTTCCCAGGAGTCTGTATGCAGTATCAGTAGCTTAATGCCTTCTGGTATCCGTTAGAAAATGCCCCACCTGGGGCGCCTGGGTGGCTCAGTCGTTAAGCGGCTGCCTTCGGCCCAGGTCAGATCCCAGGGGTCTGGGATCGAGCCCCGCATCGGGCTCTCTGCTCTGCAGGAAGCCTACTTCTCCGGCTACCATTCCCTCTGCTTGTGTTCCCTCTCTCGCTGTGTTTCTCGCTGTCAAATAAATAAAATCTTTAAAAAAAAAAAAAAAAAAAAAAAGAAAATGCCCCACCTTCTAACACTCCTTACACTACTTTTTGCTGTCATTACCTTCCAGTAATACTTAATTTTCATGAAATACATTCCATCAAAGTACCGTAGTCCTGCCTGAAAAAATTTCATCACTTTAGGGAAACACAATGAAAACTTTTTTTTTTTTAATAAAACAAGGCTTTCCTATATTGCCATCTTGATTTCAAAATGATATACCACTTCTTAAAATGAGTATGGTCCAGAGCCAGAGAAGCTATTAGAAATGTATTCCCAGCATGATTTAATTATCCAACATCTCCCCCCTAAAGCATAGTAAGAAGTTATTTGAATGTAAATTCTGTTGACAGTGTATTATTCTTACTACAGAACTCTGCTTGAGGAAGGACACTTCCAATTACTTGTAGAAATATAAACAATATTTTAACAATGTATTTATTTAAGTGCTGGTCAGAGAAATATTTCTATAATAACCATAGGAGACTTATGGAGCCCTCCCAAAGTATCCGTAACCACCCAGTGGCACATTTTAGAAGAGCAGCTTGTTTTTGTTTGTTTTGTTTTGTTAGTGTTTTGTTGTTGTTCATTCATTTCTTTCCTGAAAAAAGTTGTTGTCACTGTCCTACTTATAGATACCACTTAAAAAACATCATCTCTGGGTCAGCCATTATGGCATGCACATGTGTCATTTAATCTCCACGACGGGCTTGCATGTATTGAACACAAAAGATATGCAGGATAAGGCAGAGCGGTAAGGCAGCTGATGCTAATGTTAAGAAGAGAGCTGGGATTCAAACCCATGTGTCTGCCAGCCCTGGTCCACACCCTTTCGTGAACAGAAAACATCTCTCCCTGTTTCTTGTTTTCTCCTTCTCTCCCCTCTCCCTTTTTAATCACTTCTGTTGAGATCGAGATTGCATAACGTTAAATTCACTATTTTAAAGTGTACGATCCAATAGTTTTAACATATTCACTATATTGTGCAACTATCATTACTAATTCCAGAATATTTCCAACACCCCAAATGAAACTCGGTACCTATTACCTATCAGTCCCAATCCCCCGTCTCATCTCATTTACTAACAACAAGTAATCTACTTTCTGTAGAATCCAAATATGGATTTGCCTATTCTGAACATTTCATACGAGTGGAATCATAAATTACCCATTTCCTTTACCTAACATAACATTTTCAAGGTTCACCATGTTGTAGCATGTAACATTGCTTCATTTCTTTTTATGGCTGAATAATATTTCATTGTATGGATATATAACCTTTTGTTTATTCATTCATCAGTTGATAGATATTTAGGCTGTTTTCTCTAATTCACTTATTTTTTTTAAAGATTTATTTTGTTTATTTGAGAGACTGAGACAGAGAGTGAGTGAGTAAGGAGGGGGAGGCGTAGAGGGAGAAGGAATGAGACTCCCCACAGAGTACACAGTGCCAAGCAGGAATCAGACTGAGTACACAGTGCCACACAAGGCCAATCTCAGGACCCCAAGATCATCATAAGCTGAGCCAAAATCCACTGATGCTCTACTGAGCCACCCAGGGACCCCTCTCTAACTCACTTTTATTAACATAATCATATCAAGGTGTCCCAAGAATACTGAAGGGTCTGAGATTTTTACCTTACATAAAAGCTAACAAGTTAGCCTATCACAGATTTATGACTGCTGGTAGAAGACACGGGTCCCATTGATCAGAGACGTAGGAGTTTATTACTCATGGCACAACAATCAGCATGGGTGTCAAATACTTGCCAACATTTTGTTAACTACCAACAATTAATCCTTGATATTTTATTGGATCCTTACTTTGATAATTGGGATATGGTTTGGTCTGGAGAAAAACAGTCTTAAAAGATCCTACTGGTCCACCACAGGTCAGCCATTCACTGAATTTTTAAAATACATGATTTAATTCCTATGACATATGCAATTATTTGTACTTTTCTGATCTTACAAGTGAGGAAACTGTAGCTCTAAAAATTTAGGTGACTTGTACAGACATTCACAACTAGTACAGGGTAGCATCGTGACTCTCTATCAGGTCTCGGCTGATTCCAAGTAATTTATCTTTCCACTAATATTCTACAATTCAAGGATGACTGTGCATATGCTGAAACAGAGCATTATATGGAATCTAAAATAGACTCATTGAAGCAGAGCGCAGAATGGTGGTTAATCTGAAAGAAGGTGGAGTAGAAGTCAGGAGATGTTGGTCAAAGGGTACAAAGTTTCAGTTTTGTTAGATGAACAAGTTCTGGAGATGTAACGTACAGCACAGTGAGGATAGTTGACAATACTGTATACTTGAAATGTGCTAAAATGGTAGATCTTACACATTCTCACCACAGGGGGGAAAAAAGAAAAAAAAGGAAGAAAGCTGTAACTATGTGAGGTAATGGATGTGTTAATTAGCTTGACTGTGGTGATCATTTCATCATACGTACGTTTATCAAACCATCAAGTCATATATCTTAATATATCACATTTCTGTGCATCAATTATACCTTAATAAAGCTGAAAAAATGAGTTATTGTTATACTAAGAAATCATGTGATTTCCCACAGAGAAACTAAAAAAAAAAAGTGTATCACTAAGAGCGCTGGGACTGCTCAAGAAAAGTGTCGCTAGTTCAAAGTATTACAAGTATTCGGTATGGCAGATATAACGGGTGGCTGAGAGGATGATACTGAAAAGTCACTCATGACTGTGATGATCACATGAATAAATTCATGTAGCTTTCAAACTGTTTTTGTTAACAGTCAATGTTGTAAATAGCATATTACACTGAACTACACTACAGAAAGCAGATAATGTGCTCACAACTATAGACGTGGATCCAGATCCCAAATTACTGGGATTACCTCGTACTGACTCCTGAAGCAGCTTCCAGGAATTCTAAGTCGCTGTATATCACAGTTAGAATGCCACCCACCCAACTCAATAGCCTTTGTTACTGGTGAGGAAGCAGAGGCTCTGAGAGCTAACTCAGCTAGCAAGTGTGTTAGTGACACAAGAAGACATTGCTCATAAATATTTCAATGCTAGTGCAGCAAAATGTAGAACTGAAGAAATTTCCAGGTGAGGAGATTTAAATTAATTTCTATTTAAAGAATTAACCTGCCAAGAAGAAGAAAAAAAATAAAGTGATATTTACACATGCTGGTCTGTGTCTTTTTCAATTTATTTAGTTGGGGCATTACTGGACATCTTCAGAGAACTATTTGATTTACCATTACCTATTTTTCAGAGAATACAGGAGATAAAGGAATTGTGCCTTTTATAAGTGAGTGCATTTGGGAGTGAAAAAGGTCCCCGCTTCATATCCCACCCCTAATGCATTGAGCAACTTACTTAAGTTTTGAGACCTACATTTCTACCTATAAAGCAGAGATAATAATAGTACTTGGCTCCTTAAGTTACGGTAATTATCCAATAATGTAAGCCACAGAATGCCTTTGTACGAGAATGTGAATCAGGAGACATGGGTTCTAGCTATGCACTTGTCACTTACCAGCCATGCTACTTTGGACAGGTCATTCAACTTCTCTAGTCCCTCATTTGTAAACCCAGCAAACAATGTCAGTCATTATTTCCTCCAGGGCACAATCAACACAGAAAATTCTATGGCACTTCAATGACCTTCTACCAGGTAAAAAATAGCATCCATTCTATTTTTAAAGATGTCCTTTGGTCAGGTGCTTCAATGGAAAATCACTAAAAAGAAATTCACAATTTTTTTCCAAATTCAAAGAAAGATGAAGCCCCCTTCACTCCTGCAGCATATGAGTCTTAAAATCATTAATTTACGTTTTATATTACTAACTGCATCAGTGTTTTCACTATTTAGCATATCAATAAGTAGAGGAGTCAATTCTCTGCTTATAAAGATATGTAATGCAAAATTTGAAAGAGACCTTTACTGACATTTTGTAGCCTCATTCCTTGATGGCAAAGATCAAGAATTTAATGAAGACAATGGGGAAATCTGAATAGAATATGAGCCCATTTGGACTGAACTCATTCAGAGTCTGGTGACCATGACCGTTTCTTCTGCTGAGTTCTGGGAAGGGAGTGAAAAAAGAAAGTAGAGATGGCCTAGTTAGGCTTTGCAGTTGATCACATCAGTCTCAATGTCAAGCTCTTCCTCACTCCGTGCAACAGTATTTGTGGATGCATAATAGGCACCCTGCCGAAATACAGGGTATAATACAATGAGCCAAATCCGAGAAGTTCTATGTCAGACACTAAAATCACAAAGGGATAATAGAAATAATGAGAAGCAAATTAAGGATAATCTACCAGTACGAATAGTATACTTGTATTTTGCTCTGAGCATTTATTTGTTACTACATCCTGTCTTTTCCTCTAACATTCTTTTTCTGTAAGATTTGCTTATAAATGTCAGACCTCAAAAATCTTAAATGTTGGCATCCTACACTCTTATTTATCAAAAAAAAAAAAAAAAATCCAAACTTTCGCTTATGACTCCATATTTTACATTCTGACCCTGAAAGTCTTCATGGTAAAATACAAGAAAAGTGCAGAGACCTGAAAAGCCCTTTGAATATGTCCCAGTATTACCAAACCCGCAATGAATTCACCTGTTGCCCCTGTGCCACCTCACGTTCCTAAGGATCATGTAGGACAGTTCTGTGTTGGAAGGTCAAACACTGCCAATGGCAATCCTTAGTATATGCTGACATTGTCTTTATCAACTTTTTTTTCCATCTATAAAAATGGGCATCTGTTTGATCAACCTCAGAGTATGTTGGAAGATTGTAATTAGATAATACATACAAAAAGGGCAATATGTGGATTAAAAAATACCTTTTCATGATGACTATATTTTTTTTATTTCCTACCTACCTTTAGTATCTCTCCTTCTTCAAAAAAAAAAAAAAATCATCTAGAGGTCATCACTTGGTGACCAATAATGAAACAGATATCTCTGGAAACCCACCCACCCACTTCCTTTTAGCTGGAATTACACTGTTATTTCTGCAGGTGTGACTATATGCTCTGACTACTCTGGACCCCAAAGAGCGGGCACTAGCTTCTGTGTTCTCTCAACTATCATCGCCATATCCTGGAATTCATGAACAGATTCCTTCATTTCCTTCAATTTCAAAGTTTTTACTTTCTATCTTGCTTATCTTTAAAATGTTCTTTTTTTTAATTTTAAAATAGGCACAAACCCAAGTACAGCAATCTATTTCGTACATATCAGAGGATGTCCATAAACACTGTCTGAGCTTACTCCTTTACAGCTCACTGATTGCCTTACCAGTGAATCTTATTTTTAAAATAAAATTCTGTAACTGTAAAATAAATTCTTCTCTTTGGCCCTCAGGTATCTACAGATCCTACTTTGCAAAATTTGACTCTCTGGCACAACTACTGTTCCCCTATTACCTGTCCCTCCCAATTCTGATCTCTGTCCTGGCGAATAGCTTGGCTCTTCTCCTGGGAACTTCTCTCCTGCCGGCTCTGGCACATTTGGCTTAGAGCACCCAAGAACAGATTTCTTTGTTGGTAACTAGATTTGCTCCAAAGGAGACTTGAGTGGAACTAAAATATATCCCTCCTATTCCACTTTACTCTGCTACGCACAACTCATCAGGCTAAAGGTATAGTAAGCCCATGCATAAAATTGTTCCTCTCTCACTCAATAATTATCATCAGGCTCCAAAACTATACATCCTTTTCTCCTTCATGGCCTTAATCATGCAATTAAAGGCAGAGGTTTGAAGTCACCCACAATAAGTGGCACACCTGGCTCAGATTTGGGGCAAACAATTTCAATTCCTGTTCCTTTGATTCTGAATAAAAAGAGGGGTAATGTAACTGAATTAGTACTAGATGTAAATATATGCAAATGTCTAGCACTGAGCAACATTCAATAAATGGTAACTAGTTATCATCATCATCACCTTCTTTTTTCTAAATTCAGATTTCTTACACAAGTCACATGTCAAGCACCTCCAATTCAGGACCAGGCTTGCAGGATTCCACTTGGCTGCAGAGTCAAAAAGGAGAGGATGGGAGCCCTATCTGTGCGGAGCAGTCCTTCCCAAACATTGCTTCATATTAGAATCTACCTGAGGAGATTTTAAAACTTCACAAGCCCAGGCTGTAACAAGTATATCAAAGTCTGTGGGCAGGACACAAGACTACCATTAAAATTCCCTAGGTGACTCCACTCCGTAGTCAAGGTTGAGGAACACCACTCTACACATAGCCAGGGAGAATGTCAGGTCTAGCTAGAAGGAAGCTGAGAGTTCTCTCACTACTTTCTGAAAGACAGTAATACATTTTTATGGAAGGGGTTCTGCTCAGTGGACCAAGAAGCAGGGTCAGGCAGACAGCTGGCCATCTGAGAGAAGGAAGAAGCTGGAAGACTATCTGGGACAGAAGGTCAGTTAAGACAGGTTCAGAGTGCCTGAGTGAGACCCTTTGCTCAGTCATTTAATAACCATGGACCTTTGGTCAAGTTATTTAATGAGTGTAAGTGGCAGTCCTCTATTTTTAAAAGAGGATAAACGTAACAATGAGTCACAAGTGTGTTGTGAAGATTGCAAGAAATTGTACTAATTGACATAAGTCATGTAGTAATTTCTATGTGTGTACACAGGGTATGTGTACATTACAGTGTATAATTGCCATTATTCTTATCGTTATTATTAAGAAAGTAGAGGGGCAGTTTACCACTCACTCTCCTAATCTTGCTTCTGATGTCACATGAAAATGGAGCAAAGGTGCAAAGCAGCAACGTTAAAATAATGTTACAAAGCTTTCAATGACTTTGAATCACAAGCTGGCATGTCGGGAAAAAGCAAGTTAAAGTAATGATTCAGGATCATAGAAGTGTGCCTTCCCCTAAGTATGGTATCCTAGGCCCATGCAACAATCAAATTTCGATCAAATGTTCTTCTTGTCATGCTTCTCGAATCCTATCCTTTTAGTGACAGAAGGTGTTTCAATCAGATGAGACGGTCTGTGTGGCTGCGCACACACACCTGTCATGGCACTGGCTGTGCCAGACTCCTGGGGCACGTGAGCCCCCTCTTTCAGGGGCTCAGAGACAGAAAACGGCAGGGTCAAGTGTGGACTCCAGTCACTGGCAGATGGGGCATCCGAGCTCAGGAGGAAATGACCTAAAGTTGTCCTCTTCCCAATATAACACAAAGAACAGGATCAGGAGAAAGGGCAGTTGGGCTACAGAAATAGAGAGAAGAGGGATGGTGGTAACACCCTCCTCCCGGCAGCTTTAGAATTTGCTTATCATCTTCCTGGCACCACGGTGCCCTCCTGCTCCCTTCCCCAGCTATCCCTCTGGTGGTGGCAGTGCCATTCAATCTCTCTGTCAACGTCTCTCTCTTTTCCAGAAGAGAAAAAGATAAGCACGTTTTCAAAAAGGAGCACAAAGGGACCTTATATATGTTAGTTGAATAGTTATTAGAACTCATAGGCTCTATTTGAAGATTTGGATAGGAGTCCTACACACAGGACTGAAGATAGAAAAGTGGCTTGAAACTCTGTCTCCTGAAAAGCCACTATTTGCATAACCAACAGGACGCTGTGTCAGCTTTGGATGAATTAGATTTTTCACAGAGAAGGTTAAGACAAGAACGAGGGATTATGGTATATTCTAATGAAGCATTGGACCCAGTGATTCTGCATCAATGTAGTTGAATAATTGCCTGCTTACGGGGGTTTAGATGATTTGCCCAATTATATATGCTTTGGAAAAAAAACTAGAGTGTATTGGTGGTGATTGCTACAGCAATGAGTGAGAAATCATTCATTAAAGCTGCACATTTTGATAGCTTCTGGCTCTCTGAAGTTTCTGATTTGAAGCTCTAATCACTCCTGCTTATTCTCGACCATGAGTAAATTATTTGAGAAGCTTCAGACATATTTTACTCATCATGAAAATGTACACTTTCTTCCCAAATAAAAGGAAAATAAGATATTACTTTGAAATGGTAAAATAAAGAGCTTTAAAATAAAACAACTTGGGCCTGAAACTAGTTCGAGCTCCATCCAGGCTAAATGGGGAGAACTTTACAACATGAAACAAAAGAAAATGTATCAAATATGTGAGTTTGTATTAGGTTATGAATAATTAAAATATGGAGAGCACAAGTGTTCCACATTCAGAATTCTGTTAATATTTTGGTGCTATCATAAAAATAGAATCTGAATTGCCCAAGATTACACAACACGGAGCAATAACTTTTCTAGAAGTGTAAGAGTGTGAGTGTGTGAGCATAGGTGCGCATTCATGTGTATGATAACTCATCATCACCATTGATAAAGATAATATGCCATCATTGATAATGATAATGATTAATATCTAAGGACTTCAGGTGCTGGTGATATAAGTATGGAAAAGACACAGGGCATAACTCTAAAGAACTCACTGTCTGGTCCATTTGTGAATGCACCTCCAATTTTGTACTGCTTGAAGATATGCCATAATATGATGCATAAAAGTTTGGTTTAGAGCAAGTATCTGAATACATCATCATTCCTGGCTGGGACATGTAATATTTATAATTATGTATACAAAAATAATGTAGCTTTAGTTAAAAGACCTTTAAATAGTGAAAATTGTAAAAATAATTTTATGAATAAAATTTCATTTAATCTTGCAAAATTTAAGGAATCAGATCAAGTATTTTATTCTTGTGGTTTCCATTTTACATAGTAGAAACTGGGGCCTAGAAAATGTAAGTGATTTATCCAAGGTCCAGATGAATTATGAGCAACATCTTATTATCAAATTTTGTTCTAAAGTTTTACCATTATGCCACGTTATTTACCAAATACTACTTACGCTTCAACATTTCTGCTGAAGAGAAAGGATTAATATTTTCCGTCAAATGTTCATTCAAAATATATTTCCTGTAAGGCTTCTAGATGCTAGTCATCACCTATAGTAAGCGAAGTAGACACAACTCCCTCTCTTCTTGGGATATCCCAATTTTAAGAGACAAAGTGATATGAGTGAACTGCCCTAATAATCTAATTTATTGGGCTTGTTTCTTACAATAATGCTTCCTATAAAATATAAGTTTGATCCTTACATGTCACATGTTTATCACATAACTATCCTTGAACATGGATTCAGATATCCTGGGTTATCATTCTGGGATTACCAATTACTGTTTGGTTTAGTATCTATTACTCTTCCTGTGAACATTGGTATCTTTACAGATAACATGTAAACAATGGCACCTGTCCAGGGCTTTCTCATATTGCAATTGAGAGGATCTAGTGAATAGTAATTCCTCAAAGCACGTTTTGGCAAGTGATACATTACATTATGTGCTATACATCCTTCCAATTCCTCCTGTGTGCTTAGCTGCCTAATGAAGATACACTTTCTCTTTTTGCCCCTCTCTTTTTTTTTCTTTCTTCTCCAACCTAATCTAGTGCAGGCCAAGAATACAGAAATGCAGTAGAGCCTAACTGCTACTATCTCATGTTAAATTTGTTATTTTTTTTTTAAGGACATATATCAATATCTGAAGTGTTATGGGAATGATAATGTTGGCTCCACATCCTCCAGATTAGTAATTTGGCCATTTAAATTTGCTAACCATTATGCATTATGCATCAGAATACCACGGTACACTTTAGCATCTGCTTTACGACAAAAAAAATGGAGACAGAATAGCACATCCATAGGAAAAGGTATGTTTTGAGAAAAGGTTTTTGTTAAGTTCATAGTACCTAGGTTATCTAAATATCGTAGTTGAAATTTTTGCATTAATGAGTTTTATTGTTTTTCATTTTCAAGATAGGAAGGTATTTCGATATATAACATCTCTAAAGATTACGTGAAATTTAGTTATTAACCTAATGTGTCTCACAGGCCAAGGTTTGTAAATTATAGCCTTTTTTTACATTTGCTATCTTAGCAGTTTTTATCAATTATGTCATAAGTTACATTAGGGGTTTTGGAATTCCATTTATTAAGTATTTCACTGATAAACCTCCTTCTAGGTTACACCTTGATCTGATTGAAGACCAACTGATCATGCAGAATAAAACTTTCTAGAAATGAAGGAGGCAAGATTTCCCACGAGGCTCAGTTTACAGCATTCTACATAAATCTTCATTATCTGCCCAAATAACAGATCAGAAATGTATTTGATTCTGCACAGCTCTCCGTACCAACATCTACTTACTTAGAGATAGACAAACACCCAGCTGATTTGCACCTCACTTTCTTTCAGAACACACTTGAGAGGGTGAAACTATTCAATTCTCTGGGCTAGGCTGGAATCCATTGAAATTAGAAACACAGAAAAATGATTTCAATTCATACCCACAGCTTCCCTGACAGCATGGTGACTTACGCTCGCCATCCAAATATTCGAATCTTTTTACACAATTTGCCTCCAAAGTGCAGCTTCACTTGTGACGCAGACTGTCCTCTCCAAGCTGCAATTCTTCCCCATTCCCATGCTGATAAGCCAGCAGCACAGTTCAGAACCCAAGGCGTTCTCAGGGCTGTGTCATTTATGGCACAACAACATATCAATCTCTATACAAAAGCAGCCCAGGAGACAAGTGCTGACCATCAAGACTGAGTATTTCTGCAGTAATAAGGCAGTTCACAAAGCTACCTTCTCTGCAGGGAAACTGGAGAAGCAGCTGCTAATTGCTCTGTTCTGTAAGCACTCTCACCTTCCTTAAAAAAAAAAAAAAAAGATGTTGACAGAACTTCCCACAGATGTGCATCCTAAGTCCCCCTGCCATAGGTTTTCCTTGCTGTCCCTCAGGAATTCCCCCAGAGACTTTATTTCCAGTTGGAAAACTCTCATTTTGAACTTCTCCCCTCATTCCTGATGACAATGGAAAGAATGTTTATATTTCTGTTTTAATTTTAAATAAATGTAACTATATCTTAAGATAAGGGTTTTATCAAATTGCCCCTCCTCCTTTCTTCAGAGGGTCTTACGTATAAAATTATATGGAACTCATGCTGAGAAATGGCCAATCTGGAGGGAAATAGCAACATGTTTCATTTTCTTGCACATTTGTTTAACAATAGACTCTGAGATCAATGAATGTTTTTCAATTATTGTCCTTCCAAAGCTTTTTCCCCTAATACTTCATAAAAT
>JAQQSY010005626.1:0-11547 GCA_028646535.1 Procyon lotor | reverse complement strand
GGAATTTTCAGATCACAGTCTGCAAATTGACTCATCATAATCACCAATGACTAGCTTATAAAGATCTATCCAGAGAAACAAATTTGAGACTTATCTGACTCTAAGTCGTGCAGAAAAGAGCACGATAATTTCCCATCGGAGAATTGGGTGTTTCATCATGGGGATCATTGGTAAGTTAATTACACTCCTAATGTTTTCTGGCATACGCAAAGAGACAATTAGCATAAGTAAATCATGAGTGAGATGACAAGTTGCTTAACATTTGTTTCTGTTCATCAGAGGACATGTGAGCTTGCTGTTAAGCCTCTGAGTGAGGAGGGATGGGCAGAGAAGGGCACAGGAATGAGAGGTGGTTAGCTTCGGTTTGCAGCAGAGCTAATCAGAACCAGTTACTACTAGTGGCTAAGCATGGATGTGAGATGCAAATCAGCTAAGACTCGTTCGAGTTTTAGAAATTCACCTCACTAAGAGGTGATGGTTGATTTGGGCAATTCACATGAAATCCAGCCACCTCTCCTGAGCAAAGAGGGTGAGGCGGTAAATGAAGGTGGATTCTAGCGGAGGCTGCTTTTCATCCTGAGAGCTTCGTCTTTCTAGGGATATTCTACAGCATCTATCTTGTGATTTGGACCCGAGGCTCAGGACAGCACAGTTAAGATTACAGTCCCTTTCTGGCATTTTAGAATGGCCACAGCTTGCTCATGAGTAACACCTTCCAGCGTCTCGCCATTAACGGCTAAAATCTGATCGCCTCGCTTCAACCGGCCGTCATCTGCAGCTGCTCCCTACAAACAAGAGACATTCCAGTTTAATCCAGGACCAGGCAGTTCACAAGTAATATTAATATTACGGTGTGCTTATGAAAAGGGTAACTTTACAAACTACCAGTTAAATTTACTGTGGTTGGATAGGAACCATAATTATGCACTGTTCAGGTAACATACTAGTAGAAATGTACTGACATTCACGTTTCTTTCAAGACAAGTAGGACCTTATTTCAATATTCAATATGGAATGGAATTTGAATTTCATATTCACGAATACGTAATATACTGACAAAGGCAGAACTGAATCTGGTGTTAGTCTTATTGCCAATACCATCATTCTGTAGGGTTCCCATTGCATTACTAAGATAGCAGCACTGAGGTGATCTATCAAAAGCAAGTGTAGGCTCGGGGTGCCTAGCTGGCTCAGTTGGTAGATCATGCAACTCTTGACCTTAGGGTCAAGAGTTTGAATCCCATGTTGGGCCTAAAGATTACTTAAATAAATACACTTAGAAAAATAAACGTAGCCTCTAACTGGGGTGAGTTGTACGGTATGTGCATTGTATCTCAATATAGTTATTCTACATAAAAATGCATGAAGTGTAGCATCTCTAAAATTTTGCAATATCATATTCAAAAGCTTCAACTTCATTTATCTTTGATCATGTAGGGTTCTAAATGATTACTTCCATTATATACTCAGTCATGCATGGCTCCTCAAAATAGCCCAAAGCAAATGAAACTTAGGCTTTTTAAAATTCTAAAACCAAGCATCTAAAAATACCATGATATTACTAGAAATATTTTAGATGAGTAAGGAAATAAAATAAAGTAGGCAATGATTTTTAGGAGGCTTTCTCCTTAGGGGTAACTGTGAAAATCCTTTGAAAAATTAGTGCTGGAAGAGTCCCCTAAATGATTTTGAAGTGCTGGGGAAAATAATCAAGGCCCACGGGCGCCCCGTCCTGATGGACTCCTTCAGGAGCCAAAATGAGGGGCACTAACTAACTAACGTTCCAGGGACCTGTGTCTACCTGCATATGAAGGTCTTCAGGTGATGGGCGAATTTTCTAGAATTTTGAAACTGTGAAATGGGCAGAATTCAGGTATAAAGGTATAATAAGGAATATTCAAAACCAGTTCTGTACTGGGGGAAAATACCAAAATTAAATAACTTGTAACTTCATTCAAATCTTTTTTTTTTTTTTTTAAGAAAGCATGTTAACTGTTAACTGCAACACAGACAAGATTAAATAGCTTTGGATAAAATCAGAATTACTTGGCTACCCTGATTTTATTAAATGTTACACGCTAAGACCTAAGAGCTTTAGGAAACCTCAGATATCTGTGCAGTTTTTTTGAAAAGCATGTACAGTTTTTTAAAGTTTTCGCTTTCAGTAATGCAAAAAAGGGTGACTTTTCAACTTCCTGGGATCTGTACGTTTTTGCAGGTATTGCTGTGTTTCCTCAGTCATTACTCCTGACCTCTCCTGCTTGATCAGTGTGGCATTTGTAGACTAGACAAAGGAAGGAAGAAATAAATGATTCACAGACAGACCTCCATCTAGTTAGGAAATGTGGCTTTACCCACTTGCTGTGACCCTAACTTGTCACTGAGCTTTCCCCGGTGCTGGAAAATAGGCATCTACTACCTATCTGGGCCTGTTCTAAGGAGTTAATATATGGCGCATGGTATTTACTCAGCAATGGTGGTAGCATAAGAAAAATAAACTCTCCTGGTGATCAAGCTCATGTTTTCAGATTTCACAGTCTCTGAAAAGCTGTTCCCTAATGTTAGGCCAATTTCGTGTTGGCTTATGGTAAAATCTGACTGCTGGAAAGACTGAGACCTAAACTTGGCTTTGACTTTGAAGTTTCCAACCAAACACCTGAAAGAAAATGGAAGGTTTTGACAGCCCATTAATCAGATGAAGTTCCCCAAATCCTACACATTCAAAGTGTCTGCCATGTTTCCTATTTCTGGAGGGGAAAAAAAGACCTCAATGGGCCAAATTAATTTCTTAGTTGAGCGAGAGAATTATTAAAAGAAGCTTAGGGACACTAAAAAGGTCCCATAAAAACCCATACCCCATGGGCATCTGAGATCCAGAAACTTGAGAAGACAAACATTTTTAAGAATAAATGATTGTTGTTGGGTACCTGGCTGGCTCAATCTGTGGAGCATGAGACTCTTGATTTCGGGGTCATGAGTTCGGGGTGGGGAGATACTTAAATAAATCAACTTTAAAAAAAGAGTATATGTTCATTGTTTAAAGGCATGGGAAAATATATAGCTATAATTCCTACTTCCTCTAAATTCTTATGGGAGAAATATTTAGCTTAGTGTCAAAAAATTCATTTTTAGAAGGATCTCACTGTTTTAAAAAAACACCCCAAAACCTTTTGCCTGTTTTTGGTTTATTGAGTCTCTAAAGAAAACTTATAAACTTGGATATACTGGTTCACTCAAAAAAAATGAAAAAAAAAAAAAAAAGGTCATCAAAGGAGATACTATACTAAATGCTATGGAACTATCTAAAAATGATAATCGTTTGTAGTGGAATATTCTTTTATTGAGACTGAACTAGGCAGGCCATTGGCTAGGGCTTTAGAACTGGTTTTTTTGTTTTTTTTTTTAAATTCAGAGCTTTTCATTTTTAGATGTGCCTCACTTTACAAACAAAGGTCCATTCCTTAAAAAATAAAACATATCAAAGATGTCCAATATTTCCTGCCGGGTTACCACTTGCAGAAGTGCTTTCTAAATGAGCTCTTTCAGTGAGCACCTTTGAAAAGAGATTCTGGGGGAGCTTCGGTGCATCCATTATCCCCACTACTTTGTCCCACTGTGATCTGATGGTGCTTTCTTTTAAAAAACCCACCGGCCATGCAAGGTCATTCAACCTCGGCTGTATAATCTGCTTACCTGACCGAAGGGGCCGGCCCTGGTCCCACTATCTGTGAGTTGTCTAGGTGGGTAGTGCTGGGGTGACTGCTAACTCGGGCTGCAGACCGAAAGGCCTGAGAAACTAACCAGTCCTCTGTTTGAACAAAGGGGACCCACCGACGGTTGGTTATGAAGTGAGCAGGGGATTACAAACATCCCCGAAAGGCTTTACAGAGGCCAAGGCAGGGAAGGAGAATGTGTTTTTCACTATTCTTATCTACATAGCTGGCTCTTTTAAAAGCAAAGTATAATAGTGCCCCTCCAAGAATAATTATCACAACTACTTACGGTGTTGTCTTAGGAAAAGGAGGGTCTGTAGGTAGCTTACTACCTTGGGAATCATCAGACCGGGGCAGTGCTGCTATCCACAATGTTTCTGATCTGCCTTTCTTCTCCCATTTTGCCCATCACCGGGTCAGCAGATGTGAGTTTTGGGAATAACACATCTTCTCAATAGGCACCCTAACAAACTGGAAACAGGTGGATAAATCTGCAGCTGCCTAACGTGTTCCAAAAGCAAATGCCAGGTGACTTAAGGATTATGTCCAGTCATGGTTGGATTCCATTAACAGGTGAGACGAGCTGCACTTGTTATTTAGTGTATAATGTAGCTTTCTAGAAGGAGTATCTATGTTATTTCTTCTCTTGAAGACCTTTATTTCTTTAGGAAAAAGCAGTAGGAGGCCATTGGGTCAATTAATAAATGACTGTGATAAAACCCAAGAAGAATAAAGTTGTGCTGTCAATACTAAGTCCTTTTGAGATCTTCAAAATTTAGAGTAAAATTGAATTCCAACTTGAAAAATCACAATCAAGTTAAAAATAGCTTTTCTAAGAGGCACCTGGCTGGCTCAATTGGAAGACCATGTGATTCTTGATCTCAGGGCTGTGAGTTCAAGTCCCAACATTGGGTATAGAGATTACTTAAATAAACAAACTTTAATAATAATAACAATAATAATAATAATAAACATAAACCTATCCAAGAGCCATCTAGAGGCAGCGGTAGGAATGTACACCATGACCTATGCATCAAGGACGACGTATTGGTATATTTAGTTTCTGAAGAACACTATTATTACCCAGCTGGAGTCTAATTTAGCGGCCCGAACATGCAAGTACTTTAGCAGTGGACTGGAACAGAGAGAGCAACTTAAGCTAATGCATCCTGAGGTTACCAGTGATGGACGGCCATTAATGCTGCACTGACCCAAGGCTCCTACGGGGCTTTCTGTCCCAGTCCTTTGGTGTCATCTTTTCTTAAAGGAGAAAGCCAGACTTTTGTACTAGCCCAGAATAATACTTCCAAGGCCAGCTTCCAAAGAGCGCGGCCCTGCTCCTTATATCGTGTTCTTGAAAGAAGACGCTCTTTAAAACCTAGTTTTGTAAGAGGGTCCAAAGAAAATGACACTTGCCGGAACTCCACTCTTACAAAAGGACTCTTCCTTCACTAGTCTGGTGTGGGAATGTCCTACACAAGGTTGAAATGAAAAGCATACAACCACACACACCCAGGTATAGCTAAAAGTAAGCAAAGCAAAGCACTTTAAAAAAAAAAAAAAAAAACCTCACCTAGGTTAAAAAAAAAAAAAGTACAGTAAAAAGGAAAAAAATACCTTTGCAAATATAGTCTTGACATAAATTGGCAGGTCTCCATGGGGACTTCCATAACCCCCTACAATACTAAACCCCAATCCTTCAGAGCCTTTCTCCAAAGTAATAATCTTAGGTGGAGGTGTTCTGAAAACACAATGCACGCTGTTTAATTCAAGAATAGATATCAAGAGGGAATTTCATTTTAATGGAAGAACACAGACCTGAGAGACTTTCATACTGCGAAACTATGAAGGCCAGTTTATGAAATGGGTACTCACAAGAGAGCAATCTAGAAACTTACTTTTTACATTTCCCGGGTCCCGCGGGACTGATGAGCAATATGTCTTTAATGACTTGATGTTTTAGGGGTTTCTCTTTCATAAAACTCACTGTTTTTAAATGAAAGATGAAGTCGTGATACTGAGGTTGTCACAGCACCCTTCTATACACTTCATTTTTAACTTTGACACTCACTGTTTAAAGCTGAAGGAGACTGTCTTTATATCCTTACAGAAGGGGTGGGGACGGAGAGGTGGGGGGCTGCTTAGCCTAGTGGCAGACCGCCACTCTGCAGGGGGGCTTCATGTAGGACAGGGGACCCCAGGCCAAGAGCTCAGTCCGCTGAGGCTCCTTTTCTGCCCCAGGAGCCTCACACTCCTTACCCACCATTTCCCCCAGGGGACCCGGGGTGGGAGCTCACTCTTAAAAGCCCCCCTCCAAGGTGATGCTTTCCCTCCGGAGAGTTAGCCAATCCTCCTTGGTGCTCCCCCTGCAGTGGGGCCAGATGTCCACGGTGCCCTCGCTATACTGTGGCGTGACCGCCGAGTCGTCTTTCTGCTCTACCGGACTACAAGCTTCCTCAAGTCTCTGCCATCTGAGTGTTCCCAGCTGTCTGCACTGTGCTTGTCACAAACTCAGGATCATGACTGTGTCCATGAGAAAAGAGAGAAACCAAGGAGAAGCCAAATGGATAAAGACAGTCTTTCCAACGGGTAATTTAGATTTTCAAAGTTTCGTCCAGTGTGGAAGTCTTCTCTCTTAGAAATAACACGGCTAAAAAGTAAATCATCTATGTGGGTTCAAGTAGTTTCGGCTTAGCGAGTGTCAATTTCTTATTCCCAAATGCCTTTGTCCAAAGGGTAAGAACCTAAAGGAACCCAGGATGCCGGTGTCTGCTGTCTTACTGGTGGGAGGTTCATATTACACGCTGGTCGCCTCACTTGGTTTGTGGCAACGTGCCTGTCCGAGGGGCAGAGCTGTCAAACTCAGCCGGTCACGGATTTGGAGAAATTTGCAAACCTGGGATATAAGTCACCTTTGCGCATGCTGTTCTGTCTGACTAGAATATTATTCTCTCTCCTCAGTTTTGCCTGGCTTATTTTCGGGTGGGTTTTCAGCTGGTCCACACTGACACAGCTCGTTTGTGGACCTACTTACTGGTTATTTACAGCAGGCAATCCGTACTAATTGCTGAATGTTCCTGTCCTATAAATCGTTAACTGTTTTGAATGCCCCTCCTGCTTATTCCAATTCTTTTAAAACTAAGTCGAAACACTCGCATCTCCAAGGACACGCCCTACTAGGGTTGGGGCCCCCACTTCCGTGGTTTCACAGGACCCTGCGCTTGCTTATCTTTCTCAGGGAACCTGGCTCCCCTATACTTATCAACTCTTACAAATGTGGATTTAGGGGCCTGTTTTCCCGAGTCTCTGGCAATTCCTTGAGGAATTGGGCAATGCCTTCACCTGTGGTTTTTAAGTCTGAATCCTCAGAATCCAGTGCTTGCACAGTATCTGGCCTTCGGAAGGTGCTCAATAAAGATCTGCTGAAATAATGATGAGTTATCCCTTACGGCCACATGGGAATGATGTCATGAATAAGGCTCCACATTTCAGGATTTCATGGCCTTGTAAGTATTCTCAGTAATGGCCCACTGGCCGGACATGAATTGGATTCATGGTTCCTCTTCCAAACACAGCCCCCTGTTTCTAAGGATACTGAAATAGGAATCTAGATGTCCAAAGTCATTGTTTTAGAGCTAGGCCCTGGGAACCACCAAATCATTAGAGACTGTCCTAATTGTGCTTCTTCGCAATTAGAGACCTGTTCTCAGGAGGAGAGGAATGTAACTCCACTCCTCAGTTGGCAACATCAGATGGAGTTGGCCTCCATTGATCTCACATTTTCAATTCGTTTTAATTTACTTTCATATGGAAGACCAATAAAAACATCTCCAAATGTTAACAGTGGCTGGATTCTAAATAATTTATAAATTCTTTTATATCAGTGGTTCCCAACTCGCCAGGAGCTGTGGTTCCCGCAAAGGAACCAAGATCCCAAGTGCAGCTCTGTACTTCCACTGGGACCTCAAAGGATGCTAAAGGTACACTAATACCCTTCCTACAAAAGGGTCCTGATTTTTTTTTTCAGGAAAGGGCCATTGTAACTTGAAAATATCATAGTTTTATGTATTTGTCATATTTTAATAGCATGGATTTATTACTTTCATAATGAGAAAAAAGTAAAATGAGCTTAAGTTTCATTTTCTCCTCAAGAAAAAAAACTCAAAGGTATGACTTAAGCTGCGAAGTACCAGGAGAAAGTTCTAAATGTCTGTGATCATCAGAGCTTTCCAATGAAACATTTGGATCCGTCAACAAGCATTTACTGAGCACGTACTGGTGACCAGGCACTGGTGGTATTGAGAGGCATAACTTTAGGCAGCACCTCTGCCCATCTGCAGCAAAGCTGCCTTGGGGGACCCTCTGTAGACCCCCTCATCAGTGGCTCTGAGAACGGGGTCAGAGACATTAGCCATTTTAAATACACTCCTTAGATATTTAATATGCACATGCTAGGGTGAGAAACACTGCTTTTGTGAACAATTTTAATGGCAATGACTGGTTTTAGTGAAGAATGCCAGCAAGCATAACACTAGGACTTAATGTCGGAACAAGATTTTAGCTTAGAAAACATAGTTCCCTGCATAATAAGGCAGGGTGTCCCTGGGCTGCCAATCTGTGATTTCTTAAGGAAGAAGGCACTGTGTCAAAGTGACCAGATGCAGGGTGTGTGCAGGCCCCTGACAGCAGCCTCTCAGGAAGTTCTACGTGGAGCCAAGCCTGGTGAGGAATCAGGAAGCCTTGGTGTGGTCCTAGAGATTCTCCAGGAGTTAGAAAAGGTAATGTGTACTTCCCACTCTTCTTCTTTAGAGAGCACACTCTAGATTCTGGAAAAGGTCTCACTGAGCCTTGCCCATACATGAAGTAGGCATTCTGCACCTAGAATACTCACTCTGTGTCTTCTGGGTGGTGTTCAGCAGTGGGAGAACCAAGGTGGTAGCTTGGAGACATGTTTTCAAGCTGCGTTGCTATGGCGCTTATATTGGTATCTGCTACAACCTGGGGGAGAGTCAGAACAGGAAAATCCACCGTAAGTCAGGGGAAAATTAGAGAAACCATACTATCCTCAGTGGTTGGGTCTCATCCTCATCTGATTCAACCTATCTGTAGCATTTCACATGAACGGATTATTCTTTCAAACTATTTTTTTTTTAAAAGATTTTATTTATTTATTTGACAGAGATGAGAGAGAGAGAGAGAGAGAGAGAGAGAGAGAATAAGCAGGGGGAGCAGCAGAGGGAGAGGGAGAAGCAGATGCCCCGCTGAGCAGGGAGCCCAATGCGGGGCTCCCTCCCAGGACCCCAGGATCGTGATCCGCTGGAAGGCAGAAGTTTGACCAACTGAGCCACCCAGGTTCCCCTCAAGCTATTTTCTTCACTTGGTTTCCATGACACTATACTTTACTAGTTTCCTCTCTACTGGCTTCCTTTCCTTCTTATCTCTTAAACCTCTAGGGCAGTGCCACAGGGCTCCGTCCTTGAGTTTCTTATCTCTCCCATCTAACCCTCCCCTTAGTTAGCTCATCTTATCTCATTTCCCCCTACTGGATCATCTAAATACCATCTAGGTAATGATAATTTCTGAGTGTGTATCCCCGGCACCACCTCTTAGCTGGAGCTCTCTCTCTCCAATCAACAGTTAGTGGGATGCCCAACAGGTATGTCAAAGCTAACAGGTGCAGCACTGAACCCCCCCACCCCCGCTCTTATAAGCTTCATCTCAGGTAACTGTAACCTCATTCTTTCAGTTTCAGCAAATGACTTGGTGTCGTCCTTGACTACTCTCACAACCCACATTCAGTCCTTATAAAATTCTATTGGTCTGTTTTCTTCCTCCCTCCTTCTTTCCTTCCCTCCCCTCCCTCTCTCCTTCCTTTTCTTTCTTTTTAAGGATTTTATTTATTTGTCAGAGAGAGAGAGAGAGAGCGAGCGAGCACATACAAGCAGGGGGAGTGGCAGAGAGTGAGGGAGAAGCAGACTCCCCACTAAGCAGGAAGCCAGACTTGGGGCTCGATCCCAGAACCCTGAGATCATGACCTGAACCAAAGGCAGACGCTTGACCAACTGAGCCACCCAGGTGCCCCTCTGTTGGTCTGTCTACAAAATCATCTCCTGCCTGGAGTTCTAGAAAAGCCTTGCTGTTCTCCCTGCTTCAGCCCCTCTCCGGCTCCCCACATAGCCGCCGGAAGGGTCCTGTTCAAACACAGCAGGTTATTAAACTCCTCTGCTTAAAACTGTCCAAAGGGAACCCAGCTCCCCAGGGTCACAAGCTTAAGTCCTTAACTATGACCCACAAGGTCATCTGCAGGCGACCTGCCCACTTACGTCTCTGCCTTCAGCTCTCAACATTGTTCTCTGCGGTCATGGTGTTCCAGCCACACTGGCTTGCTCGCTGCTCCTCTAATGTGCCAGGGGCGTCTCTGCCCCAGGGCTTCGTGGGTGCTCTGCCTTCTGCTAGAACACCTTGCGTTCAGCATCTGCACGGTTGGCTCCTCAGGTCCTTGGCCACCAGAACTAAAATTTCCACACCAACACCCAGCCCAACATTTCATACCCTCCTCTGCTTTGTGTTTCCTTCTTACCACCATTATTGCCTAATAAACTACATCTGTTTTACTGTCTGTCACTTCACATTAGAGTGTGAGGGCGAGGAGCCTGTTTTAATCACTTGTGTCCTCATTATGTACAACAGTGCCCGGCGGACACACGCTCAAATGAGATTTGGCAATGAAAGAATGAACGACTGATTCCCTATTGTTTTTTTAGATGGTTCCAAACAACAGTATATGACATGCAAACATTCACTTTATATTTTGAATCTGCAAATAACACTCAAAAGCATGCAAAAGAAATATGGTACACCTCTGACAGCTCATACTAGGACACAGGAGGGGGTTCTCGAGTTCAGTCTCTGCCCTTTAAGTGGTGCAGCGGCTGAATTTCAGCTTTCTCAGCTGTTGAATGGGAATCATAAAAGCCTGCCTTGTATGCTTAGCCCGGAGATGTCGTCCCCCTCCACGAGTTCAGAGCTTCTCTCTCCAGAGCTCCTGGGCTACTCCTGCTTCTGATCAGTGGTTCTTCTTCTAGGTTATAATAGTGCACAAGTAAGTATGGAGTGAGGGATTTGATACCAAAGCAAAGGAACTGGATTTGACTGCAGTTTCAGAATGAGCCAACAGAGGGCACGGCTGCCTAAACTGCCAAGCTTAGCAGCATCTGTCATTAAGAGTTTTTACGACGAGGAAAGCAACAGGCCGGCCCTGGCGAATCAGAACACATTTTGGTGAAGTATCCTATTCTGGGGGGAAAACAAAGCTGTGTGCAAGTTATGGAATCTTCTGGAAATACCATCATATACAGAATGGCTGAACGAACTGGGCAAACACTTAGGAGAGGAGACAAAGAGGAAAAGACAGATTTGCCTTGACCACAAGAGCCCCTCCACTTTCTACCAGTCCTTTTTGTACTATTCCCCACAGCAAGTGTATCGGAGAAGTTGTCTTTGGCTCTGACCTCTGTAATCTCAACCTACAGCATCTTCATGAACCACTCCACCCCAGCAGCCATCCCCATCACCAGACCTAAACTTCTGTGACCCGTTTGCTGGCCTTCCTCCTGCTGCTGGGGCCCACTTTCCCACCTCTTGGCTATTCTGCTCACCCCGATGGCTCAGTCCTGTGCCCAATTCCCACATGCACACTCAGGGTCTAGGTGACAGCGTATATATGCCCATGGCTTTAAATGCCAACAAGGTGCTGAAAATTCCCAGCCTAGTCTGCTGTATCCAATTGCCAGCTTACCATCTGCATTAACCATATTCAAACTTTTTTTTTTTT
>JAQQSY010005625.1:0-11548 GCA_028646535.1 Procyon lotor | reverse complement strand
TGTCTGCACCTTGTGCGTCCCCTCTCCTCTGCCAGCGCTGGGCTGTGGGACCGGGGTGGGGGAAGGGCGGGCAGCAGGCATGGAAAAGGAGAGAAAGGAGAACCTGAAACAGAGGGCATTCCATCTGTCCACACGTGTTCCCCTTCGGGAAAGACAGCCGCCTGTGACTCTGACGGCTGTCCTGCAGCTCCGGTCCTCGGGGAGGGCCCCGAAGCTCTCAGGTCTCCTCTGCGCCCCACCTTGCTGGAAAGGTCCTGCGTCCTAGCGTGCCTGACCGCTTGGCCCCCAGCAGCCACAGCGGCAAGTCTCTGGGTGCCCTCCCCCACCCCAGCCCTCCCAGTGCCTCTGGGAGATCTATGATTTTCCATCACGGAGGTCTTCCAAGGAGCAGAGCGATTTCCTCAGCAGATAGGATTAAAATTGCAAAGTCAGCCACATTCCTTTCTCTGGAACCCTCACATAACTTTTTTTTTTTTTTTTTTAAGATTTTATTTATTTGTGACGAGACACAGCGAGAGAGGGAACACAAGCAGGGGGGATGGGAGAAGGAGAAGTAGGCTTCCTGCTGAGCAGGGCCTGGTTCGGGGCTCGATCCCAGGACGCTGGGATCACTACCTGAGCCGAAAGCAGATGCTTAACAACTAAACCACTCAGTGTCCCGAACACTCATATAATTTTAGAGGACTATGACTGACCTGGGGCTCCTGAGGTCCTATGTCGGGACTACCCAGTTAAAATACACCTGTCATGGGAACCCCTTCCCTTAAGACTAAATTCTGCTTTCTAAATTCCGTGCTGGTAGTTTATCCTGACCCTTGTAGTTCTCAGTCATGAGAGGTGATTGACATGCTGGTTTTTAGATCAGTCTATGGTGAGTTTACCTCAACTCTTGACTCTTGTAAATATGAGATCGTTAGCCTGCAACACTGAGGACCAGACCTTGGTCATGGT
This sequence comes from Procyon lotor, assembly GCA_028646535.1. Taxonomy (NCBI): domain Eukaryota; kingdom Metazoa; phylum Chordata; class Mammalia; order Carnivora; family Procyonidae; genus Procyon; species Procyon lotor. The sequence continues at coordinate 10,597 of JAQQSY010005625.1, read as the reverse complement.
AACCAAGCAGGCAGGGACCACAGATCTAACCACTAATGGCACACTCAAATGCTCCGATTCAAAACGTTCCAAGTGGCACCTGTCTTTTCTAAAAATCAAAAATACCCTTGTTTTCTTCCTTGGCTCCCTAGCTTACCAACCATCCGCCAAGAAATCAGGAGTCTGTGTGATCTGAGTCGACTGTGTCCTTCTGTCTCAAGTATCCAGGAAGTAAGACTTCATTCCCTGTGGCTTCAGAAATCTATCCCCACTTTCCAATCCCCATCAGCCTTGCCTTGGTTAATTTTTTTTAAAGATTTTCTTTATTTATTTGAGCGAGAGAGAGCATGAGAGGGGAGAAGGTCAGAGGGAGAAGCAGGCTCCCTGCTGAGCAAGGAGCCCGATGCGAAACTCAATCCCAGAACTCCAGGTTCATGACCTGAGCCAAAGGCAGTTGTTCAACCAACTGAGCCACCCAGGTGCCCCTTGCCTTGGTTTAGATACAGATCATTACCCCATTGCTTCTCTACAAGTTTCCTGTCACCATCTACCTCTTCCCAGGTTTTCAGCCCCGCCCCATGCCAGTGCCAAATTCATCCCCATCCCTGATAATGTGATTCACAGAAAATATAAATACGGCCTTGCCACTCTCCTCTCAAACATCTTTCAAGAAATCTCAGCATTTGGGAGTCGGACACACCTCTAGAGCCTCTGATCCCTTTTCTCTGAGCCCAATTTCCAATGCACAGAGTGCACGCTGAGGTTTGTTTCCTGCTCTCCAGAGAATGGCGAGCTTCATAAAGCACTTGATGTCCAAGAGGACCTGTATTTTTGGCGGCTCTCCAAGGCAGACTGCATTGCACAAACATCGTGGAAATGACCAATGATCATCAACTGAGCCAAAACCAAGAGTTGGACACCCAACTGACTGAGCCACCCAGACACCTCCCCACCTCCCTGCATACTTCTAAGGGAAGCCTGTGCTCTCTGTACCTTTTCATTACCTTCCTCGAATCAACACTAGACCCTGCTACTAGGACACCGAATGCCCCATCCTGAGAAACCGGGTGCCCTACGCTGCCCTCCTTGACTGGTGATGCCCGAGATTTATCAGTTTATTAAGGAAAAGAAGGTAGTAGGTAAATTGATAGCTCCCTGCGAGAAGAGATCCTTTGGGTCACTACATGAAGGCCACAGATGCATATTTGAGGATTGTATGGGTGTGGAGGGAAATTTCCTGACCGTGCTAAGGGTAAGATAGAGTTAGGATGACTAGTATGGTCCTAAAGAAGATCATATAAGAAGAAAGGGGTATCTGATACCAAACGTAAGAGCAACAGAAGCAAAAATAAACAAGTGGAACCACCTCAAACTAAAAACCTGCACAGTAAAGGAAACCAAAGTACATCAGTGAAATGGCAACCTACTAAATGGGAGAAAATATTTGCAAATCATATATCTCATAAGGGATGAATATCCAAATATATATAAAGAATTCAAACAACTCAATAACAACAACAACAACAACAACAACAAAAACGCCACAATCTGATTTAAAAATTGGCAGACGATCTGAATGGATGTTTTTGCAAAGAAGGCACATAGATGGCCAACAGGTACAAGAAAAGATATCATCCATCACTTAACCATCAGGGAAATGGAAACCAAAACCACAATTAGATATAACTTTACACCTGTTAGAAGGGCTAGCATCAAAAAGCCTAGAAATAACAAGTGTTGGCCAGGATGTGGAGAAAAGGGACCCTTGTGCACTGTCGGTTGGAATGTAAATTGCAGCCACTATGGAAAACAGTATGGAGGTTCCCCAAAAAATTAAAAATAGAATGACCATATGACTTAGCAATTCCACCTCTGGGAAAACAAAAACACTAATTCAAAAAAATAAACGCAACCCCATGTTCATTGTAGCATTATTTAAAATAGACAAGACATGGAAACAACCTAAGTGTTCACTGATGGATGAATGGATAAAGAAATTGTGACACACACAAACACACACACACACACACACACACACACACACAATGGGATATTATTCAACCATAAAAAGAAAAGAAATCTTGCCATTTGCAATAAAATGGATGGACCTACATCCAGGGTATCATGGTAACTGAAAAAAGTCAAACAGCAAGACAAAAATACCATATGATTTCTCTTACATGTGGAATCTAAACATAAATCTATATATAGGTATACATACATAACATATATAGCTGCATATATATTTGTATACACACACTGTATCTCATGGTACAGTGAAGAGAATTGTGGTCGCTAGAAGCAGGGGGTTGGGGTGGGAGAAAGGGGTCAGTTGTTTGGGGTTATTTTTTAGTTGGCACAAGTTGAAAAAAAAAAGAAGCAATGGGTATTTAGAAATATAATAACTTAAGGGTTTCCTAGGTGGCTCAGTCGGTTGAGTGACCGACTCTTGATTTTGGCTCAGGTCGTGATCTCAGAGTCGTGAGCTCGAGCCCCACTTTGGGCTCTGCCTTGGGCACGGAGCCTGCTTAGGATTCTGTCTCTGTCCCTGCCCTGCAATCTCTCTCTCTCTCTCTCTCTCAAATTAATAAGTAAATATCCGGGCTCTGCACTCAGCAGGGAGTCTGCTTGAGGTTCTCTTTCCCTCTCCCTCTGCCCTTCCCCTCCGCTTGCACACTCTCTAAATGAATAAGTACATAAATGACTAAACAAAATCTTGAAAAGAAAAGAAAACAATACAATAACTTAGCAGTGACAACTTAAAGGAGTGTGGCAGAAAGTCGCACATCAGTGCCACCTCTTGGGGCCTACAGACTCATGCACTCTCTTCTAGATGGTTGTCCTAGATTCCTCGTGGATGAGAATTCATTACACGGGGTGCTTTTATAAATAAATCTAAGGTCTTAAATGCAAAATGAACATTGTGTTAATGAAAGGAAAGAAAACAAAAGAGAATGAGAGGGTTTTTTTTAAACCCTAAGTATATATATTTTTCTTTACCCTCATATTTAGTGAGCCAGGGGTGGGGGAGGGCACCATTTGAATTCCAGTAGTTTCCAAAAGGGATCTCTGCCTGTTTTTCTTCCCTCTTTTTTATTTCAAAATTCATTTTTATTATTAGAAAATAGAGACTTATTCCAGTTTCAGTTATTATACTTGAAGTTGCTAATAAAAAAAAAGAATTTAAAATAATCACTTAATTCTCCTGTTTCGACTAAGAGTGAAGCTTGTGGCTCGAGAAAAATTTCAGCACCATTTGCTCATGGGTCTTTCAGAACGTGTTCTTAAAGTTTCTGGAACTTTCCTGTCTGGAAAGTACAGGAATTATTGAGCTACAAGAGGAAGTCTCTCTTGAGACCACCAATGAGAAGTTAAGCCATTATCAGAAAAGGAATCTCTATATGTTCGGTTCGGTAACCTGGACTATATACCGATCCCCTTCCCTCCAGCTCAGGAGGGACATGCCTCAAAGCACTGAGGTATGAAGAGTCAGACTGTTATTCGCTGTCAGAATTAGCTAATAACAGTACATCTCTGGCACAGATGCTACTGGTCCTTAGTATCCTGTGATTTTAGGAACTTCTGTAAATAGTCTGGATTTACTTCAATGTATTCAGTAATCAAACCTGTTTATAAGGGTCACCACTCTGCCAGAGTATCTGCTGGTTTAGTACCCTTAGAAAATACATATAATACATGTAGGTAAATCATAGTCTTAAAGTATACTTAGACTACTGCGTTATTCAAACTAAACCCCATTTTAACAAAATGTCTACAATTAAAAGCAGCGCACGAAATGAAATCCCAAGTTAGGACAAGGGACACTCACTCTCACTTGAAGCTGTGTTGCATAGAGAACTTAAAAACACACATGCCCTTAAAGTCACTCACGGACAGGTCAGGCAACATCCTCTCCTCAGTCTTTACCATAGGACTCGGGCCAAGGATGGGCCCGAAATGAACATTTCTAGATATTTCAGAAAAGTCCACAGAAATGTTAAAAAGACTTTGAAGAAATTCCTCATGGCGCCCAGGCCAGTCCATACACTGGCTCAGCTGTGAGAACCGGAGGGGGACCATCAGGGCCATCCTTAGCCGGAGCTTCCGTGGGCTTTACTATATGCTCATCACCTATGTGCGTCACGTGGACTTTTGTGAGAGAGTAGTGTTTGATGGTCAGGACCTCTTTTGGGCATTTCTTCCTAAGTGGAATACACAACAGATAAGGGGCAGGGGCGGGGGGGTTATGAAGCCCATGGGATCCTCTAGCTGTGGATAGTGGCTAATGTGGTCATCCAGAATCCACACTGTGGACCGAGGCAGCGTTTTCCTGTACAGCTCCAAAAACTCTGGATACGGATTTACGGGATCCAGTGGCCCATAGATAAAATGAATGGGAATAGTTATAGAAGCAAGAGCTCCCACCCAGCGTCTTCTAAACTTCTTCCTCTGGTTGATGTACTGTAAGAAACTGTCGATAACTAAGTTCCCATCATTGTTGCGAATCCCTGCCCACATGTTCCACAGCTCATTCTCAGAGGGGCAGGCGTATGGCCCAAAGACTGGCGTGAGACCTCGGGAGAATACAAAGAAGTTCATCAGTCAAGTGAAGATGGGCGACAACACACCTCCATCTTTGAGAAGCTTTTGGAGAAGGAGAGGATGGTGAGTCTCAGGAAACTGACCTCCTTTTGACAGACAGAGACTCTTTATGGTAAGCCGACCGGATCGATTCTGCTGGAACCTATAGAGCAGCTCCTGAGCAATGATATCTCTGTAATCGTGAGACAAAAGGTTGATCCGCCATTCTAGAGCCCCAAGTGCCGCAAAATGCCTCCACGATGCTGGCCCACTCAAATATGGAGTAGTGATGCCGTCTCTAAGAAGAAGGCGGCCCAGATGGGTTTGTCACTGAAGCGAAGAAATCAAGGGTGATCACTCGATGAAACCTCAGGGTCAGACCTTCCCAAATCTTGTACCAATCATAGCTGGATGTTGGAAAGCCATGTAAAAGCACAACTATCTCAGGACTTCCAACCACACCCACAGAGTCTTGGTAGAAGATACGCAGTCCCTTGTAGGTGAAAAATTTGCCCAATGACTTCCATGAGTGAAGAGCAGGAGAAAGCTGGGGAGGGGAGATATGCAGATAGGCCACCAGCAGGGGCACAGCCAACAGCCCCACTGAACCCACCACTCCCTCATCCTGATTCAGGTAAGACCTGGGCTACAAGACCCCATGTTTGGGGGAAACGGTTACGCATGTGCATGTTATTTTTCCTCTTAATGAGTTGTGTTTCTTGATAAAGCATCTATATATATTATCAGAGGAGGCTCCTGTGGTACGGATATAATTCTCAAGTTCAGATAAAGTTAAACAAATACTTTGAATTGTTGGTTGATGCAGCCTACAGTGTAGATAAACACAGTTCTTTCCAGTTTTGCTCAGCACTAAATACCATGAAGATGAGAAGTAATCATATAGATAAGCACACTCCAAACAGGCTTTTTTTTTTTAAAGATTTTATTTATTTATTTGACACAGAGAGAGAGAGATCACAAGTAAGCAGAAAGGCAGGCAGAGAGAGAGTGGGAAGCAGGCTACCTGCTGAGCAGAGAGCCCAATGCAGAGTGGGGGGGATGGGGGGGCTCGATTCCCAGGATCCTGAGATCATAATCTGAGCCAAAGGCAGAGGCTTCAACCCACTGAGCCAGCCAGGTGCCCCTCCAGACTTTTTTTTTTTTTTAAGATTTTATTTATTTATTTGACAGAGAGAGAGAGAGAGATCACAAGTAGGCAGAGAGGAAGGCAGAGGGAGAGGGGGAAGTAGGCTCCCCACTGAGCAGAAAGCCCAATGTGGGGCTCGATCCCAGGACCCTGAGATCATGACCTGAGCCGAAGGCAGAGGCTTTAACCCACTGAGCCACCCAGGCACTCCTATATTTCTTTTAAAAAAAATTTATTTCTTTATTTGACACAGAGAGAGAGAGAGAGAAAACATGAGCAGGGGGAGCAGGAGAGGAAGAAGCAGGCTCCTCGCTGAACAAAGAGCCCGATGCGGGGCTCGATCCCAGGACCCTGAGATCATGACCTGAGCTGAAGGCAGATGCGTAACCCATTGAGCCACCCAGGCGCCCCAATCGTCAATTATATTTCAATTAAAAGAAATAAGTACAAGGCACCTCAGTAAGTGGAGCATGTGACTGTTGATCTCAGGGCTGTGAGTTCAAGCCCTATGTTGTGCATACAGCTGACTTAAAAACAAAATCTTTTTTAAAAAAGCACAATAAACCAGGGGCGAAATATTACATACAAGACTATGCTGATGAACATGAAAGTATGAGTTTAGATCATTCTCATTAGAAAGAAAAAAAATCTTAGAAATGTCATACCTGAGATTTATTTTCTTGATGAAATTAAATTTGGATCCATATAATTATTAATATCATTATTTAGAGAAAGGAGAGGGGCAGAGGGAGAGGGAGAGAGAGAATCTTAGGCAGACTCCACGCTCAGCATGAGCCCTGTGTAGTGCTCAGTCCAGCAACCCTGAGATCATGACCCGAGCTGAGATCAGCAGTCAGACCTTTAATTGGCTGAGCCACCCAGGCGGCCTTTGACTTCATACGATTATTAGCAGTGTATATTGCGATGGCTAAAACTGATATCATTATTATCGTTACTAAATTTTACGACAGATTCCTGGATTTCAGGGTGTGGCTTTTATTTTCTGTCTTGAATTAATGCAAAGGTGCCTTTTTCTTGGTCCCTCTCAAGGTCATGTCTACTGATCTGGTACAATGCAGTTCACTGCTCAGTCTGGTGAACTACTCACTCACTCTGACCAGGGAGGCCAGCCGTTTAGATCCCTGCTTCTCCTCACACAGACAAGTCTTGGAAATGTGCATCAACTGATATTTTTCTAACTCTCACTTGTCATGTAGACACAACTGTGGTTTTCCCTTGGATTTGGCAGCCATGGAGTTTGTTTTTGAGGCTCTATATAAAATCATCCAAATTGGCAGCTCCAGCAGCATAGTTGGGACTAATATTACGCAAGCAAGTATACTCGGGGCCGAATGAATCAGGCAGAGTGGTTGGCATCACGACAGTTTTCAGGCAGACTCGCAGCTTCCTGAAAATTTACAAACTGCTCCTTAAGAAACACATTAGTTTGGGTGCCTGGGTGGCTCAGTCAGTTAAGCGTCTGCCTTCAGCTTAAGTCATGATCCCGGGGTCTTGGGATCGAGCCCCACATCTGGCTCCCTGCTCAGTGGGAAGCCTGCTTCTCCCTCTCTCACTTCCCCTGCTTGTGCTCTCTCTTTCTGTCAGATAAAGAAATAAAATCTTTAAAAAACAAACAAACAAACAAAAAGAAACACATTATTTATCATTAATCTTCTAGAGTATTAATTTATTTTTCTTGTATTTTTATATAGCCATTCTTAAGGCCATTAAACACACACACACACACACACACACACACACTCACACACTCACACACTCCTATTCCCAGCCATTACTTGGATTCAATTCACAGTCAAATCTATCTTGTTTTTTTTGCTTTGTTCTCCACATTTTTGGAAAAAGAAAACACCTAAAATTAATATAAGGTTGTATGTTAACTATACTTAAAATAATCTCATCCTCAGGGTGCCTAGGTGGCTCATTCAGTTAAGCATCTGCCTTCGGCTCAGCTCAGGTCATGATCTCAGGGTCCTGGGATGGAGCCAGGTGTTGGGCTCCCTGCTGAGCAGGAAGCTGGCTTGTCCCTCTTCCTCTGCCCCTTCCCCGCGCACATTCTCTCTCTCTCTCTCTCTCTCTCTCTCTCTCTCTCTCTCTCTCTCTCCTCTCTCTCTTAAATCAATAAAATCTTAAAAAAACCAACTCACTCTCCAGTCTCCAATTTCTTCCCTCCATGAAAGAACTGGATTTTTAAAAAGATGTAGATACACTACCGTGGAATGACGAGGCTTGTGTTGATTATAGAATGAAAGTGGGTAGCAGATTTAGTGCATGTTATTCAACTCTGAGGATGTACTGAAGTCAATCATGTAAATCAGACCGTGTAGCCAGACCTAATCAGGAAACTGCCAAGCCGAAACCAAATTTAGCTCTGCTGCCAAAGCTCTGCTGCTCTCTTCGGATAGTATAACTTTTTAAAAGATCTTCATAGGAATGTTGTTCTGTGCAAGTGTTTTCAGCATATCTATTTGATCTTTTTTATAAAGAGATAGTATATATTCTAAGTTATATCTTGGACACACACACACACACACACACACACAATTTCCCCTGCTCAGCTGTTTTCAGATGCATGTAAATTCAGATCTAACTTCAGGCAATGGCATTGAACCAGAACCCAGACTCCCACTGAAATCAGGTCAGTTGGCCATAGGATTATGGGATCATTTCAAAAAAAAAGAAAAAGAAAGAATTCAGGAGGCCCAGAACTGGAAACAGTGGGCACACAGTTAGATCCTGTTTAAACTGGTATCAGGACCTTGGTCCCTGAACTCTGAAGAATTTCCCATTCCATCGCAGTGCCTACTTTTACTAAATCTTTGCAAGGGCAGAGACAGAACACTGAAGTCAGAGGTCTGCTTTGGGCAGGGCGGCTTGAGGAGCTCCCCGGTCCCACCCCGGAGGGAAACCGGTAGAAATTATTTCCAAACCAGCCATTTAAAGTCTCTGGAAATGGTGCTAAGGGAATGCAGTAAATGAAGAAACACTTATTTAAGAAAACCTACTCAAACGGCTCTTGACGGGTTTGATGCCATTTGTCTTTGGGGGTCTGTGCCTTTGGCTTTGTCTCTGTCTTTCAGTTGCTTTCATTGTTTACAGTATGTGTATTTATGGCACACCTGGGTGGCTCAGTGGGTTAAGCCTCTGCCTTTGGCTCAGGTCATGATCCCAGAGTCCTGGAACAGAGCCCTACATCGGGCTCCTTGCTCAGTGGGGAGCCTGCTTCTCCCTCTCTCGCCATCTCTCTCTCTGTCAAATAAATAAATAAAATCTTTTTTAAAAAAACAGTAATATGTAAGTAAATAAATAAATCTTTAAAAAAACAGTAATATGTGCATTTGTGCTTACACAAAGGATATTAGAATTTTATATATGAAGAGATGTCAAAACCTGTCTATCCCATATTTGTATCCTACAGGGTGAGGGCAATGGTCACAGGCTGGTTGAACTATCTGGCAGGCACCTTTTCTTTGACAGTTGTCCACTGCAAATACACCCTTCTCTTGGCTGTGTGACAGAGTCCCCTGACCAGAGCAATTTGCTTTGATCCTGGTTACCTCACCCTAGCTGCGGCAGAGTCTTTGTCCCATGAATCTTAAGAGTATTGAACTAGACCCCAAGACTGAGTGATTTCGTGCTAAGTCTCTTTAATGCCATTTTTTCTAACAGTGTTTTTTCAAAGATTTTTATTTATTTATTTGGCAGGGAGAGAGAGCGAGAGCGGGAGCACAAGCAGGGGGGAACAGCAGAGGGAGAGGGAGAAGCTGGTTCCCCATCCAGCAGGGAGTTGGATGCAGGACTCGATCCCAGAGTCCTGGGATCATGACCTAAACCAAAGGCAGACACTTAACTGACCGAGCCACCCAGGTGTCCCTCTTTAATGCCATTTCTTTTTGAGAATTTCACTTAGATGACCTACTGTTGATTTCTCCCGAGCCACCCTTGTTGCTGTCCTTGTGACTCCTGTTTGTTGGTTTCATTTCTTGGATTTTGTAAAATACTTGCGTTCTTCAAATCAAATTTGTTGTTGTTGTTGTTGAAACTCCTACTTGTAGGTTTTTATCATCTGCAATGTATGCAAATGTGATCAGGAAGCGTGTGGTTCTGCCATCAAGCATGTATACCAGGGCAGAACTCTGAGCTCTGTAATTTGAGGCACTGATGTCTCGGGGCTGGAGAGGGGGGGTGGGAGAGAGGTTGGTGGCAGGGTGAGGGGGCTCCGGGCCAGACCTGAAGTTCTCCCCTTTTAAGGTAAGAAAGGTAGTAGATAATCTGACACCTAGCTCCTATGAAAAGTGGCCACTTGATGAAGATTGCAAGTACAGGTTCAGATACTGTGGGGGCGACGGAGCATCCTCTGTTCCTGCTAGAATAAGGCAGAGGCAGTGTGACTAGCCTGGTTCTGCCCAAGCACAGTCCAGGAGTCATGAGAATCAAACTGGAAGCAGCAAGCTTGCAGTTAATTCCTACTCAAGCCTCTATTAGAATCTCGGTCCCTTAAAAATATGAACTATTTCTCATTGTGCTATACAACCTGGTCTTAGAAAGCCTTAGTAAGGGCAGAATCGGAAAAGGCAGATCAGTGACGATTATCTGTGTCATCGTCCCTCAAAAAGATCAGTACATTCCCCACTACTTGTATAACATTTCCAATGAACTGAAATTGCATGTGTTCTGTGCAGCTTACCGTGATTCAAACATTTGTCAAACAGCCTTATCACTGTCGTCATTACAATCTCCCCCCATGGGAAGGGAAAGCAAGACTGTGGTTGTGTGTTCTGCCTGAAGATGCCCCCTCCCAACCCCCTGGGAGAGGACAGTGGGGCAAGGGTCTCTCCCTGGGATTTCATGAGGATCTCGGGCTGCCGGCGT
>JAQQSY010005624.1:0-11548 GCA_028646535.1 Procyon lotor | reverse complement strand
GAGCCGAAGGCAGAGGCCTTAACCCACTGAGCCACCCAGGCGCCCCGAATTCCGTTTTTATTGTCATTTGACCACTAACAAGGTTTTTCATATCAGCCCACAATCTGTTTTTTCTTAATTGAGGTAAAATTTACATACAATGAAACATACAGATCTTAAACTTACAATTCAGTGAGTTGTTAAACATGTACACCTGTAAGAGCACCGTCCCAAATGAGATATAGAACATTTCCATCACCCCAGAAAGTTCCTTTGTGACCCCCTCCAGTCAATCCCCAGCCCTTTCAGTTTTCCTACTTCAATGGAAATCTGATTTTAAATGCAACAGGTAAACAACAGAAAATAGTGTATTAGCTACCACTTATCACAACCCAGGAGTAAATAGACCTTTGAGATAGGAATTGGGTGTGACTTTGCAAGCAGCCACTTAGGGTAATAGAACCTAGGCCTAGTCCTGTCTCCCACCGTTAATGGCGCCTGGCGTAGCAGATCCCCTTGTCCGCTGTCCTCTAACCTGTTATGTCATTCGTTCGCTAAGCATAGGTAAGTCCCTTCTTTCTGAGCCTCAGCTTCTTCGAGTAAAAAAAGAAGAGTCCAGGGGCGCCTGCGTGGCTTAGTTGAGCATTCGACTCAATTTCAGCTCAGGTCATTACCTCGGGGGTCATGGGACCAAGCCTTTGGTGGGGCTCCGTGCTCAGCAGGGAGGGAGTCTACTGCAGATTCTCTCTCTCCGTCTGCCTCTCCCCGTGCTCTGCTCTCTATATAAAATAAACAGATCTTTAAAAAAAAAAAAAAAAGAGTCTAGAATAGACGATATGTAAGTTCTCTTCCAGCTCTAGGCTTCTACAAGTCTGTGCTCAGAAGGGAGTTTTTCTTTTCCGATCCAAAGACAGTCCCTCACATTAAATGGAGTTTAATGTACTTAATCATAGCTTTCCTTCTGTGTACTTTTTGTTAAAGGTTGCAATCGTGGCTCAGGACTTGGCAGCGTTCCATACCGCCTCATCAGAAATGGGGCACCAGCAGCACAGCCATCACTTAGTCACCACAGAAACCAGGCCTCTGACCTTAGTGGCCACGTCCAACGGCACCCAGATTGCAGTTCAGGTGAGTGTGGTGACAGCCGGGCTCCTCCATAGCTCTCCGCCTCGTACACTGTCCTTTATTCCCAACCTTCGCAGGAGGCAGGGCACAGAATAACCTGTGGCACTGAGCTCCTTGAAGAAAAGTGCTGTTTGCAGTGGACTCGAAGACAGCGGCACTTGGTTCTCTATTATCTTTGCGTTGTTTTAGGGGAATTTATAGCAAGAAAATGAAAAACTTCTGGTAAACATCTCAACATGCCCCAACCAGCCAAATGAACCTCCTATAAACAGAGACCCTAAGTTAGTCCTGAGAATCCCTGCACAGCTGTATTTTACATTGGGGGAGCATCAGAAGACAGAAAAAACTATTCTCGGGGAAGTCACTGGATTGAAGCCAAGAGTCTAGGATGCTAGGTGCAGGTTACCTTTCCTGGGGAAGAGTGGTTTTTCTTGTATTTACTTGGAAAAGAGAACACATTCGGGAAAATGCCGACCACTGGTTTTAATTTCGTTTATGGGCAAAGGCTCAGGGTGCTCTCTCAGTGCCTCCATTGGAAAAGAGCATCTTTTGTCTGTTGCACGAGTGAAGGTTTATCAAAATCCTACAGAAAGAAACTACATTATTCTCCTGCAAGGATTTTTTTTAATGCTCTTAATGATTGGATCAGCAGTAGTAGCTTAAGTCCAGCTGTCAGAATTACAGAGAGAAATTTTACTTCTGGAGGCACCTGGGTGTCTCAGTTGATTAAGCGTCTGCCTTCAGCTCAGATCATGATCCCAGGGTCCTGGGATAGAGTCGGGCGCTCTGCTCAGCGGGGAGCCTGCTTCTCCCTCTCCCTCTGCCTGCAGCTCCCCCTGCTTGTGCTCTCTCTCTCTCTGAAATAAATAAATAAAACTCTTAAAAAGAATTTTTACTTCTGGCATATACTATTTCTTTGGTCTTATCTTAACTATGCGTTTGTTTGTTCGCTTTTCAGCTTGGAGAACAGCCATCTCTGGAAGAAGCCATCAGAATAGCATCTAGGATCCAACAAGGAGAAACGCCAGGGTTGGATGATTAGTCCTCGAAACAGTGGAGCACTACATCGGGTGGAGCCTTTCATCTTCAGGCAGCAGACATCCATGAGCCCGGGCCCAGGAAAATTCATTTTTCCATTCCTGACATACTGTACACGTTTTTATGCAAGAGTGGAGAACATTTTATTCTTGACACTTTTGTGTATATAACTCTCGGAATAGATTCCCAAACTGATTCATTGTGTACAAGGATGTATGAAATTAGGGCAATATGGTGAATTTTCACGTTACTCTTTTATCAGTTTGCAAACTCCTAGAATCTACGCACAAGATCAGTGGAGTCTTATGGAGTCTTATGATGGATTTTTAACTTACTGTGAAAAAATAAAATAAAGGCTGTATCTAAAATGTCAAAGGTTCTATACTTCAAACAATCAATTCCAAAAGCCATCATGGATAATAAAGGATGTAAAGCCTTCGGATATTTCCCCAAGTTAATAGAGTGTCTGCAGTTTTTGTTCTACTGTATACTTGTTTTTATTTGTACCTCACGGTTTGAAGACTATTCATTATAGTTTTCCATCCCTGTTAAAATACCACCTCTTCAAGCTGAAATGCTAATTATATTGAATTGGATCCATTACATTGGATTATGTATAAAATGACAAAGTTTGGTTATTTAAAATTAAAAAGTTAAATCCAGTGCTTTGGTTTTGTTAAAGATTTTACTTAGCGTTCAATTTTTTGTTACTGTTTTTTAAAAATAATGAACTATCAAAGTTTGACCACAGGCTGGAGCCCGGGATAACAGTGCTGTAATTGAAAATGGCTTTACTCTGAAAATTAGGTTAGTGGGTCGGTGTAAATTATTTATTTTTGCTTATGTACTTTTGTTTTAAAGCTTATTTACCCTAAAGTTTATTATTAATTTTGAATACAGCGATTTTTAAAATGTTACCTTTACCTTTGTTTTATTAAATTGGTACGGGGGTGGGGGAAAGTTGCAGAAAACACCACGAATGGCATCGATTATAACCCATCACACATATATCGGCAGTATGTTGTTTAGCAAGCACAGAATAAGTATTTTTTCAGACATTTTAATGTACTCAAAGCAATTTTATGAGATACAGGGGATTTATTATCCCCCTTTGTTCAAGGGGAAACAGTTTCCAAAGAAGTTAAATGTCTCACGTGGGGCCTCTCGCTGTGCAGAGGGAGGGCGAAGACAGGGCAAAACCCAGACTTTGTGACCCCACATCGTGAGAGCTCTCACCAGACCGCCACTGTGCCTTCTCAGATGAGACTTTGTGGCAGAGATGATCAAGATGAGCTCTGGTGTTTTCTGATTGCCTAACGACCTGAGCGCCTGAAAAACCATGTCTAATGTCAGAAATTCAGCTTAGGGTCCACCAAGGTCCAAAAAAAAAGTCGGGGAGGAAGGGAAGGTTTGTCTTGTAATAACCACTCCTTCGCTGTGGTTCACTGTGCTTTGCCAGAGAGCTGAAATGGGGCTCTCGTGTTTCATTCCAAGCTTTACAGTAAAAGGGGGGAAACTGTTATACTGTTTTCTTGAATGTAAATGTTATCTTCGTTGAGGTTTCTTTGAAGTCTTGTTAAAAAGGGTCATGACTCAAGTCATCTGTAATGGGGGTTGGGCCGGGAACTGGCCGCTCTCCTTTCAAAGCTCCTCGCAGATAGCTAACATTAGAAAAGGTCTTGGTCACACAAGGATCCAGGCTTCCGTCTTGACTGAGACATTTGAACACACATAGAACTGCCGGCTGAGGCCTGCTGAGAGGCTCGGAAAGAGGCTGGCATGGGAAGAAAGAGGAAGAAGAGGAACTGCAAAGTCCCAGGGTGGTGCTCTGGCCTCCTAGTCCGGGTCCTGGCCACTGACCAGGAGCTCCTCTGCTGGGCCCACCCAGGCCCACTCAGGTTCACAGCCTCCCGGCTCCCTGGACAGCGGCCTTTGCTCAGATCCCAGGCTTTCTCCCTCACCCCCAGCCCCTTTGCCAGCTGGACTGGGCTGAGCTGGACTCCACTGGCAGGCCTGGTTATCCCTCAGCTCAAAAGAAAATGCCTACTGGCACCAGAGAAGAGAGCAGAGGGAGGCCGCCAGTGTGTCCCCTACCTGCCTGTCTGGGAACGGGACCTCAGACGCCTAAGGAAGGGGCCCATTTCCCCCGAGGGAAGACTCCAGCTGATGTGCAGAGAGTTGCTAGTAAAGTCGGTGTGTGGTTTCTTCCCAGTGTAGGATGCAGAGAGGAGCCCTCCGAAGCTGAAAATTTCCCAAAGACACTTGATGAAATAAGAGCACGCTTTGCCAATGGAGCCGCTTGGAGCATAACTTGGCAACGTGAGCTGGACAGGGCTCAAGGCAAAACTTAGTCCAAGAAAAACCCCCACTCTCCCAGACACAACTTGAGGTCACTACAAAGAGAAAGGATATTGTCTACCATCTGCAGTCATAGGAATTCAGGGAATAGAGTAAGAGAAGGCCTTGGCTTCCTCGCCACTCCAAAGGCCGCAGCTGCCCCGAGGGCCAGACGGCACCCTGTGCCCCCACCACAGCCCACTCCACGCCCCCAGGCCAGCAGGGGACAAACCAGCTTTGGAGGGTCTCCCATGCTGCCCATCATGCATGGCAGCCCTGGGACTATGAAGTAATTTGGGAAACCACACACTCAGCATGGAAACGGACTGGATTCTAGGATTTATGAGCCAGTATTTCCTAGCTCAGGTAAGACTGTAGACCAGTCAACAATCGGCAGATCCCAGCAATGAGTGGGCGTAAAGGACAGGGCACAGCTGAAGTCTGTTGTCTAGTGAGGAAAGGGAGCCCAATCCCCTCTGCTGTAAGCACTCTACACTTAGCTTTCCTTAAGGATGAGGAGATCTTACAAAGAAGACTGCAGCCAAATCCCCGCTCTCTTTGGCCTGAGAACATGGCTGGCTCATGGACATGCGGCCAGTATAGAACAAGACCTTGCACTTGGGATTTAATGCACTGTGGTTGCAAGTCTTGGAATTATTATTATTTTTTTTTTAGATTTTATTTATATATTTATTTAACAGATCACAAGTAGGCAGAGAGGCAGGCAAAAGGGAGAGGGGGAGGCAGGTTCCCCGCTGAGCAGAGAGCCTGATGTGGGGCTTGATTCCAGGAGCTTGAGAGCATGACCTAAGCTGAAGGCAGAGGCTTAACCCACTGAGCCACCCAGGCGATCCAAGTCTTGGAATTCTTAATAGTTTTACCTTGGAGTTTGTGTTCTGTGAGGTCTCATGGAGCAGTGAGACACAGTACCAACCCCCGAAGCCTCCCTGCATGGGTTCTCTGTCAGTGCCCTACCTGACCTCCCGTTCTCCCCCTCACCCTACACCTGCCGCTGTGCCCTCTTTCTTTTGGCAGGTTGTTGTCAGGTATATGCACCCTGTGGAGTCTGGCGAGGTGGTGGCCGTGCTCAGCCCCGGCTGGCAGCT
Organism: Procyon lotor; assembly: GCA_028646535.1. Classification (NCBI taxonomy): domain Eukaryota; kingdom Metazoa; phylum Chordata; class Mammalia; order Carnivora; family Procyonidae; genus Procyon; species Procyon lotor. The sequence continues at coordinate 5,963 of JAQQSY010005624.1, read as the reverse complement.
GAGCTTGAGATGGGCAGCTGACCGCAGCCAAGAAGCTCACCCCTGTACTGAGTGCTTCTCAGTCTGAATTTTGGCGATACCTGGGAGTAACCTGTTTGTTGTGGACTGGAGGGGTAAGCCTGTGGGAGGGGCAGACCTGGCAGCTGTCAGGCCCAAGATGTACCCTCCTCAGGCATCTGTGAGGCCCCATGCCCTGACGGACTCTACAGGCTCTGTGCCTGGGAGACCCTTGCTTCCTCCTCCTTCCACCTTTCCCGAGCCTGGCTTGAGTTTTTGTCTTCCAGCCAGCGCGAGGTACCCTCTGGAGCCACAAAATTTGAGTTGTATAATTTCAATGATTTCAAATGCAAGTGTTTTGGGTTTTTTTTTTTTTAATATTTTTTTATTTATTTGACAGAGAGAAACACAGCGAGAGAGGGAACACAAGCAGAGGGAATGGTAGCGGGAGAAGCAGTCTTCCCGCAGAGCAAAGAGCCCGATGTGGGGCTCGATCCCAGGCCCCTGGGATCTGACCTGGGCCAAAGGCAGACGCTTAACAGCTGAGCCACCCAGGCGCCCCATCAAATGCAAGTTAAATACTATAATATTTTCATTTATTTTTTTAAAGATTTTATTTATTTATTTGACAGAGAGAGAGATCACAAGTAAGAAGAGAGGCAGGCAGAGGGAGAGGAGGAAGCAGGCTCCCCGCCAAGCAGAGAGCCCAATGTGGGGCTCAATCCCAGGACCCTGAGATCATGACCTGAGCCGAAGGCAGAGGCTTCAACCCATTGAGCCACCCAAGCGCCCCTGATATTTTCATTTAAAACTAGCATTGCACTTGGGGTGCTCAGTCAGTTGAGCGTCTGCCTTTAGCTTCAGTCTTGATCCCAGAGTCCTGGGATTGAGCTGTGCATTGGGCTCATTGCTCAGCGAGGAGTCTGCTTCTCACTCTCCCTCTGCCTGACACTCTGCCTGCTTGTGCTCTCTCCCTCTCTCTCTCCCTCTGTCAAATACATAATAAAATCTTTTTTTAAAAAGCTAGCATTGCACAATATAAAGGTGAAGGGTAAAATTCATGCTAAATATTTGAGATTAATTTTTCTTTACTTAGAACAACATTAGATAGCAAATAACGAAACACCAAGACAAGTCGAGAGAGAGACCTCAAAACAGGGAAAAAAAACTCATGTATTCCTGTGTGTGTATGTGGGGGGGAGGATTGTAAAATATATACAACATAAAATTTACCATTTTAACTATTTTGAGTGTACAGTTCAATATCATTAAGCACCTTCAAATCGTTGTGCAAACATTCCCACAGTCCAACTCCAGAATTTTTTCATGTTCCCAAACTGAAACTCTACCCATTAAATGATACCTCCCATCCCCCATCCTCCCAGCCCTTGGCAACAACCCTTCTTTCGCTTTCTATGAATTTGACTACTCTCAGGACCTTATATAAGTGGAATCACTAGTTGTCCTTTTCTTTTCTTTTTTAATTTTACTTATTTTGCAAGAGGGAGAGAGCGCTCAAGCACGAGCGGGGGAGGGGGATGGCAGACTTGCTGATGAGCAGGGAGCCCGATGTGGGACTAGATCTTGGGACCCCAGGATCATGACCTGAGCTGAAGGCAGACACTTAACCCACTGAGCCACCCAGGTGCCCACTATTTGTCCTTTTGTGTCTAGCTTTATATGTACCTTTAACAGAATTTTTTCCCGTTTGTTGACCAAGAGGCTGGCATTTTCTTTTCTTTTCTTTTTTTTTGAAGATTTTATTTATTTATTTGACAGAGAGAGAGATCACAAGTAGGCAGAGAGGCAGGCAGAGAGAGAGGAGGAAGCAGGCTTCCTGCTGAGCAGAGAGCCCGATGCGGGGCTCGATTCCAGGACCCTGAGATCATGACCTGAGCCGAAGGCAGAGGCTTTAACCCACTGAGCCACCCAGGCGCCCCAGTGGCTGGATTTTCTTTTTGCACTGAGTCCCACAGATTCTGTAGCCTGTCCAGCTGAAAGCACTTCTCTCAGCCCTTCTCTTTTCATTGTCACACAAGAGGTATGACTTGTGTTTTAGAAATACATTATCTTATCTGCTTCTCTTTTTAGAGCACAGGCTCCCTTAGCATGACTGGGAACTGTCGCTTCCTGCAGGCCTGGAAGAGCAGAAGGTCCCCTCTAGCTGCTGCCCCCAGCTCTAAACTCACCTGGCTTGAGAGGTACAGAGAATCCTCCAGTTCCCATGCAGGGGTTTCATTTGGCTTCCCAAGCACGTCTAAAATTGAAGGCCAGAAGGTCACACTGAGAGCCAAGAATGCTCAAGATCTGGGAAAATTGCATGAATGGTTAAAGTGAAAATTATCCAGCAAAAACTTTTTCTTGTTACTTTTCTGCATTCAGGTGAAGGAAGATGGGATTCCTACTCTAATGTCAATCCCAAAATGTCTCCTTGGTTTGCCTTACCTCCACAGGGTTTCCCTGGGCCCACTGGAGGCATCCATCCACAAGACAACAGCTTCGCTAATTTGTCCCAAAGTCCCACCTGCCTAAGAAAGGGTTCTGGAAAATAGCTCTAATCTCGGTTACAGACTTAGTCCCAGTGGCCTCCAGACAAATTCTGCAATTTCTACGGAAAAAGCCAAGAGGTGAAATCTCTGCTGCCCAAGGAGGTTATCTTATCTTTCTCAGTGGGAAAGTTTTTCTCCAAGCCAGTCACGGGCTTTTGAGCCGATGAAGGCCCTGGGAGCAGCTCTTAATGCTCACCAGATCTTTTACCCAGATACAGGTGATCAGGCAAGCAGCTTCTCTGCGGTCTTGGGCTTTTCCAACACCCTGAAATTGCTTAATGTTCCTCTCAACAGAAAATCAGAAACAGTAGACAACTGGACCATTTTTTTATTGCAAAAGTGATCTTAGCTATAGCGAGGCTCCTGAAACTTCAAAGTCAAAAAGTGAGGAACGAGTTAATGAATGAAAGGCTCCCTGGTTAAGCCTTGGGGTCAGTCACCAGTAGGAGGCGCTATGTGGGTCCAGGAAGCAATCCACCACCACGAGCTGCTTGCTTCACCACTTCGGGAACAAATCCACCAGTTGTGCCCCGGCCAGAGTGGGGTGGCGGGAGGTGGTCTTTTCTCTACTTCCTCCCGCAGAATCACTTTCCCCTGTGATAGTCCAGGAGTGCTGATGCCCTGGTCGGAGCCAGCACCTGGAGAAAGGCGCAGAAGCCCGTCCTCTGTCCTCCACTAGGGCTCTATTTTGATCATGCTGTGTATCTGACCTTCTTTCCTCCCTCCTCCTCCTCATGAAGAGAACAGGATCCACTTGCTTAGTTTTTGACTGGAGAATTATGGGTTTTGAAAATGAAAATCTAAATGAGGCTATATATTAAGAGGAACGGAAAGGTACATGACTTTAACACCAAGGAGGAAAAAAAGGCCAGAGAAAAACAAAAAATGCTCTAATTTTAGAAGAGCAGATTCAGAAAATATTAGTTTTATTTGCACTGTATATTCCAGTGTGATATTTCCCCTTCTGGAGCACGAGCTACGGACGGAGCAAGAGAGCGCTGACTGACTAGAACTGAGGAAAGAGGCAGAACTACAGCCACGGACCATCTGACGCAGACTCCACGCTCCGGACCACATGACCACAGGGCTGGCGCGGGCTCTCCTGCAGGTCTGTATCCTCCCGCCGCCATCTTCCATTGCGCGGTATGTATGCTGACCACGGGCTGTGGGTGGAACAAGACACACACACTCTCTGATCAGCCTTGGTGACAATCAGCTAAATGCAGGGTACCCGCCCAAGGCAATGTATTAGTAAACACGAGGAGGCCACTGGACCTCTGTGCACTTCTCTCAGGGCAGTCTGTAGCCATTGTAACTTAGCTACTGGTTATCATGACCAGTCACCTCATGGAGGAAGTGACGCTTGCCCGTTGTGACTAATTTGGGGGGCACCTGCTGGCTCAGTTGGAAGAGCTTAGGGCTCTACATCTCAGCGTTGGGAGTTTGAGCCCCATGTTGGGTGTAGAGATTACTTAAAAATAAATAAACTTTAAAAAAAAAAAAAGACTACTCATTTTTGGTGAGGAAAGGAGTGAAAGCAAGCAGCTCACTGGCAAAGCGTTCAAGATCTCCTCCATCTCATTCTCCAAATTCACAGGGGACTTGAAGGAAAAGGAGAATTGCTACTCTTTAGAAGAGAGGAGCAATACTATATAAGGTTTGAAATGCTCTCTTAACACATGGTCACCATTCCCAATCCTCTCCAGTGTTGTAAAACAAAAGATGATAACCTCGGTAAGTGTTAAAATGAGTTACTGAGAAGAAAAAACAGAGCTTAACTAAATGCTTAAAAGATAAATTATAGGCATAAGGAAACTTTTTGGGCTGACAGAAACATTCTGAAACTGGATTGTGATGAGGGTCACAAAACTATAAATTCACTAAAAATCATGGAATTTTATACTTCCAGTAGGTGAATGTTATGGTATGCAAATTTACTTCAATAATGCTGTTTAAAAAAAACTTTAAAAATCATAGTTCATCCAGACAATGGAATACTGTGCAGCCTTTAAAACGAATGGGGGCACCTGGCTAGCTCAGTTGGTGGAATGCATGACTCTTGATCTCAGGGTCGTGAGCTCAAGCCCCATATGGGTGTAGCGATTACTAAAAAAGAAATAATAAACTTCAAAAAATAAAAAATAAAAAGAATGAGCGGCCTAGTCCTATATGTATTAACATGAAGCAACATCCAAGAAACAGGAAATGAAAAAACAAGGTACAGAAAAATATGCATAATATGCTACAAGTTCTTATACAAATATTTAAATGATTACATATATTTGCATAGACCATTTCTAAAAGGGTAGACAAGAAAACAATAATGTTGGTTGCCCCCGAGGAACAGGCTAGAAGCTGGGGGTGAAAGGGAGACTCACCTTTGACCATATACCTTTTTGTGCCTTTTTAATTTTGTATTATGAGCTTTTTATTATCTAAAAATAAATAAAATTGTTTGCTTTCAAGAAAGAATCTCAATCTCAATGATAGGCCTTCCACCTCTACCTGTAGCACTTTGTTGAAAAGATCGTCTATGTTTGGTCACCAAATTTGAGCTACAGGCCTTCATTAAGTATAAGGTTGGCTGGTGCAAGTTGATTATAGTAAAATAGTTTGAATTTAGCCTTTTCAGCATTAGGTTGGAAATGTGAAAGTGTGACTGGCTTTTAGCAATACATTTTTTTTTTTTTTAGATTTATTTATTTGAGAGAGAGTGGTAGGAGGGAGGGGCAAAGGGGGTCTTAAGCAGACTCCCTGCTCAGTGCAGAGTCCGACTCAGGGCTTCACCTCACAACCCTGAGCTGAAACCAACAGCCGGTGTGCCACCCAGGCACCCCTAGCGATACCGCTTTTAAGGAGCAGTGGACTACTTATCTGGTCTCATCCCTGAGTATCCAGCCATTTACAATGTCACAAATGTAGCCAGTTGCCCCCATAAAAAGGGCCTACTGTCACTGCTCCAGGACACCCTGAGGTAGTGGACATGCAGGGGACATTGCTGTTTGGATCCATGAGAGAAGTCTGTGCTTTCTTTGATTTGACAAAGAAGGACCCAATTTCTTTGCAGTTTCCTTGGCAATTTACAGGCTGACAGCACGACCTCAGTCCCTTTGTCTACAATCTGTGTGTGCTCCTACTCTGGCAAAGTTTAAAAAAAAAAACAAACCTCTGCCTGGACAGGTAAAAAAAGCTGTCACCTTTAACTTTAGCTAATTTCTTCTTTCTTCCTCATTGTGTGTCAGGAGAACATGAGGAAGGAATAAAGCTCGCTGTTTCTTAGTCATACTATATGTTTTTTAAATTAATTTATTTATTTTGAAAGAGAGTACGAGCAGGGAGAGGAACACAGGGAGAGGGAGAGAATCTCAAGCAGACTGAGCGTGGATGCGGGGCTGGATCCCAGGCCCCTGAGATCAT
>JAQQSY010005623.1:0-11548 GCA_028646535.1 Procyon lotor | reverse complement strand
GAAATTTAAAGAGTAAATTAGACATAATTGTAGAAATAAACAGTAACCCAAAAGAGAATCTAAAGATATTATTCAGAATTAAGTTTTGAATAAAAAACATGGAATAGGAAATATGATAGAACAGGTAAGAGACATGGAGAATAGACGAAGATATCCAAATCCAGTTGTTGGTTTGACCTACTTGGTGTCTCCTCTCTCAACTCCCTTTCTACTCTATAGAGTAGTAAAGCTGGACCCTTTTCAGGCAACCAGCCTGCAGAACTAAGTCTATATTTAAGGTTTTTCCACAAAATCTCCCAGTTTCTTTTATTATCATTTTAGGCATAGAAAAGTTACAAATGAAGTATAGAGACTTCTATATACCCTGAAGTAATTATTACTATGGTGCGTGCCTAGATCACGACCTGAGCGGAAATCAAGAGTGGGCTGCTTAGTTGACTGAGCCACCCAGGCGCCCCTACATTTATCTCTTAATAGAATTCAGACAACAGTCACATTCCTTTGCACAAAATAAATACTACACCCATAGGATTGTACAGGTATGCTCTAGCAAAATTACAGGTAATGAATCTTATTCTACAGGGTGGTAGGGAGGGGGTAGAAATACTCACTTCATACATTCCAAAAAGGCAATACAGTCTTTATCAGAAAGGAATGAAGGCGAAACATAATCAGGATCTGTGGGAATGCATAGTGCCTGGCTAGAGAAGATTTAATAAACACATGCCTACCTTGACGAGTCTAGTTGAAAAGCAAAGGAATGTCTGGAAAACTGGGCCCCTTTAAGGTTTCTGGGCTGAAAACAGCCAGATTCTCATTGGGGCTCAGTGAGAGCCCCAATTACTCATCTAGAGAGTAGATGCTTGACTTAGGAGAAACATTTATCTTTGGAGGTCACGCTCCCCACACACTCCTTGTCTGCACACCCATCAGGAGCACAGCTTGTTCTATTCACACAATACTCCCTATTGCCACTGTCCTGATTATTACAGCTTCATATTCCTTCTTGTTTTTCTTACTCCCTTGTTGTATTGATAACATTCACAATAAAGGTGGAGGCAGAGTCTGACTTAGGACCCTGCTGAGCAAAGAGCCTGATGAGGGACTCAATCCCAGGACCCTGAGATCCTGACCTGGCCAAAGGCAGAGGCTTTAATCCACTGAGCCACCCAGGCGCTCCTGATGTTACTATTCTGTGTTGGGGTTCCACAAATCATGCTCATACAAGACAGTGAACTTAACTGATAAATGTCATATGAATTCTGACTACTCCATCGATCAGCCATTCCCCACGACTCTCCATCTCCTCAAGCCTCCCTGTTCTCTAAGACACAACAATATTGAAAGTAGGCCAATTAAAAATCCTACAATGGCCTCTAATTGTGTGAAAGTAAGAGTCAATCAATGAGGAAAACTTGATTGTCATCTTATTTTTTTTAAATTTTTTTAAAAAGATTTTATTTATTTGAAAGAGAGAATGAGAGAGAGAGAGAGAGAGAGCAGGAGAAGAGAGAGGTCAGTGGGAGAGGCAGACTCCCTGCCTAGCAGGGAGTCTGTTGTGCGACTCGATCCTGGGACTCCAGGATCATGCCTGAGCCGAAGGCAGTCGCTTAACCAACTGAGCCACCCAGGCGTCCCGATTGTCATCTTATTTTAATAAATTACCATAGCCACCTCAGTCTTCAGCAGCCACCACCCTGACCAGTCAGCAGTCAACACTGAGGCAAGACCTTCCACCAGCAAAAAGATGACCACTCACTGAATGGTCAGATGATAGTTAGCATTTTCTTGGCAATAAAGTATTTTTAAATTAAGATATGTACATTGTTTTTGAGACATAATTCTATTGTGAACTTAATAGACAACACTATAATGTATATATAGTGTACATGTAATATGCACTGGAAAACCAAAAAATTCATTTGACTAGTTTTATTGGGATATTTGCTTTATTGCAGTGGTTTGGAATCAAGCCTGCAATATTTTTGAGGTGTAACTGCTGTGCTCCAAAAACCAATGGCAACTTTCAAAAAGAAAATAATGATTACCTGTGTCCAGTGCTGATAATTAGTCAATTAAGATTTGCCACATAAGTTAGCAATATGAAGGCTTTTGGTGAACTTGACAGGAGCAGTCTGATGAGGTGGTGGGGGTAAAAGCCTCACTGAGTAGATTCAAAGAGATTGTAAGATTGTAATGGTAGTCAACACCTTCTAAGAGTTTGTTCTAAAGGGAGCAGAAAAATGAAGTCATTGCTGGAAGCTAATATAGGAGAAAGAGATTTTTGTATTTTTTTTTTAACATGGAAGAAATAACATTCATGGGATGAGGGAATGATTGTGCAAGAAAGAGGGAAATACTGGAGCAGTGAAATTTTTGAAGAGGCAAGAGAGTAAGTGAGCATGAGAGGTAGTGCAGTTCTGGAAGGGATGGCATCAGATGGCCACATGGACAGTATATCCACAGGGAAAGGTGGGAAGAACATAAAGTGTTGTGCTTAGACTCGTTGACTGGAATTTGTGGACTTTCTCTTCTGATTGTCATGAAATGGGAAGTGGTTTTGGAGGTCTGACAACTGCACAGGAAGTATGAAATAGTTTTCTAGAAGAGTGGAGAAGTGATTGAAACCAGAATACTGTAGAAGTATCAACTCTATAATCATGATTACAAATATAAATGGTATTGTATGCCATAATTGTTTGGCTTTTTCCAGCCCCTTTCTGCTGCCAAGATTGGGATTTTGCCAGAGCAATATGAGGAAAGGGTACAGGAGGTAATGAGTATATGATTAATACAAGGGACTGATTAATAAAATGGTATATGGATCTCTGCTGGGTAAATAAATAAGGATGTGAGAGGACTTGATTGATAGTGATGAGAGGCAAAAATCAATGGATTGTTTATCCCAGTGTGTTCAAAGACTGCTGAAATTATAACACTAGAATGAGTTTAACAAACATTCGGGTATCTCCTTCCCCAAAATTTTCTAGTCATATTCTTCACACTTTTTAAGATTTGTTTTGTCAATTTTTATATTTTGAGTAATAGTCTTTTAACATTCATGTGTCACAAATGTTTTTATTAATATATTACATTTACCTTTTCTATTCTAAGAATCCTTTCCAAGCACATTAACATGTGTGCTTTATCATTACTTCTAATGGTTTCCTCAAAATGTAAATGAGTGGAACATTATTTGAACCATTAAATGTTCCCTAGATATTTCACTTTGATCTTATTACATGAATAGTATTTTGGCAAAAGCTAAGATTCTTAGGGCATAAATATTTATTTTTCTAAAAAACTATAAACATTATAGTTTCCAGTTTGATTTTCCATTGAAATCAAAGCCACCAATTTATTCTAACAGAATATAAACTTTTCTCTTCAAATCTTGTAATTTTTCTAGTGTGAGCCTAAATCCTGCTTTAAATTCATGGAAAATTTCATCTGAAATTTCAATTCATTTTCAACACAGCAAAATATTTTTAAAATAATTTTTTGATTATTGATTTTGTTTTTCCCATTTCTTTATGCCTCTGTGGCTCCTTTTTTTTTCCTTACAGAGTGCTCTTTATTTCTTCTCCATCTCTCCAATACCTCATCTTGTCACTTATATTTTCCTTTGGTATTTTTATTTATAGGATAGTTCTTTCATTTAACTTTTAAGATAATTTGATTTTCATGGATATCTATTTCTGTTCTGCTGTTGAATTCTTAAATTAGGAAACTATGATTTCTTTAATTGTTCTTGTCACATTTCTAAGAATTTTTTTCATCACATTTTAAAATCTCCTGTTTTGTTTTCCCCATCAAGTCTGTTTAAGTAGATTCTTTTTGTTCTGTGAGTTCTTTTAATATTACTTAAGGAAGAGAAGACCTTCTTGTTGGTGTATTTTCATGTGGCCTTCCTGCTTGAAGAGACTAAATCCCCAAAAGTGTTATTTCATGACTATTTACTTATGTTGGTCAGGCTGCCCATTTTCTTATAGCAGTCTCAATAATCACTGGCTAACTGGTTCTAAAAATATTTTGCTGTATTTTAGTTTTGGACTGTAAGTACTACTACATGTATTTCTTATTTTCTACACTTCTTATAGATCTGTTTTTCTAATCCCAAAATATTCTTAATTTGTTCACTTGTTTTAAAATTTTACAGTTTTGATTTTATATTAGTTCGATTCCTTATAGGTTTTTATGACTATGTTATACTTAATAGCTAAGGGAATGAGCCATCTGATTTAGTGTTTAATTTCTTAGTCTCTCCATTTGTAAATGGAGCTAATAAGGGACCTATTTAAAAAGGTTTTTTAAGATTAAATGAAATGACACAAGGTATTCCAAACTAGTTATAATTGTTGCAATTAAGAATTTAATAAGCATATCCTAGAGACTTTTGCAAATGACTGTACATATTGGGGCTGTTTGTGAACACTTTGAGTAAGAGTTGTTATCCATTAGGGACACAAAATATCTTTAACACACCAGTTTACTGAAGATTCTTTTTTTTTTTTTTGAAGATTTTATTTATTTATTTGACAGAGAGAGAGAGAGAGAGATCACAAGTAGGCAGAGAGGCAGGCAGAGAGAGAGGGGGAAGCGGACTCCCCACTGAGCAGAGAGCCCGATGCAGGTCCCGATCCCAGGACCCTGAGATCATGACCTGAGCCGAAGGCAGAGGCTTTAACCCACTGAGCCACCCAGGTACCCCAGTGTACTGAAGATTCTTAAGGGACTGTTGAGAACTTATTTTTGTAGTCCTTAGTTAGATCTCAAGCCCCATGCCCTCAAATAAGCTCTAGAGTACTGAAGAGAATTAGTTAAAATAAAATTATAAAAGTGAAAATTTATATCATACCCCCTCTAACAACAATGGAAGTGCATACTTCTCATTGCATTCAATGTAGATAAGGAGAAAGCCCTTTCTTTTTTCAAGTAAACATTGTTCTGAAAAGTAACTAAGTGACAAACAGATCAGCAAACTTCCCAGATATGAAGATACTATCCTTCTTTCTTCATCTTTAATCACTGGGGCACTGGATTTTATCACTTTTTATTTCTCAAATTTAGCTTTAGCATTTTGCAAGAAGTATATGATTTAGGATGACGCAAAAATAAGTCTCTCAACAATTTCATAAAAACAAGTAATCATTGGCAACAAAAATTTTGAAAGCCTTAAGTATTCAGCCTTCAGGATTCTGACTCAGATAGAGGACCCCCACGGAGCTCAGAAGCATCTGGAACCAGACCTAAACTGGTTGACTTAACCTGAATATCACCATTTCTCTGGTTTTGTACTGTAGTTTTCTGAAAAGTTTCTATATATAGATGAATTCAAGTTAAATCGTATTATTTTAATCAGAAAAATTTTAAGTGATAAACTTGTTTTGCTATCTATTTCAGTGTAAGTGACCACGTATAAATCAATTGTAGCCAAGAAATTCATTTGTAAATCACGTATTTTAGAACATATTTTCTGGTCTTCCCTGTTCTATAGTTCTCACCCAGCCTAAACAAAACACTTTTCCTAGGAATGATTAACTTCATGAACTACTATACATAACAAATGATTCTATATGTCTTAATCATTGTGCAACAATAACTCTGGAATGTGTGCTCAGAGTTCCAACTTGGAAGTGCCAAGCGTGGTGGATGTCCCTATTGGTGACTTTACACTCTGTACTTTTTATTCAGACAAATAACAACACAGGCTGAAATATATTAACATTTCCATCTCTACTGAGTCATATGTCAGGAAAATAAGTTAATACACCAGTGTGAAAACAAATTAGGAAAGAAGAGCCTTTTTATAAATTACTATTTCTGATTTTTTACCAAAAAACAGCTTGGATCTGGCCTACTGCTAACATTTGTGAGGCCTGAACAAGAGCACAAATGAGATCCTTGGCTCACAGCTCCACATAGCTCCATTTATCACCCAAAAGGCCTTATATAAATGTATTTGGACCAACTAAGCCAGAAGTTCAAGCTCTGTCCACAACAACCCTCTTTCTTAGCAAAAAACTACCACGTGGCCATCTTTTAAGCCTAGGGTTGTACATACCTGCAACAGAGGTCTGCCCTGGGGAGGACTGACCTGGGAAGAACTTTTATAGATATGAGAGTAGGTGAGGACTATATGGGCAGGGAATTCTAGGATTTAAGATTCCTAAGATAAGTCTGGAAGGAGGGACAGATTCCTTGTCTCCCCAGACTCCTTGCTACATCGAGAAAGGTACAGCCAGAAAAAGACCAAAACTATGGTTCTCTAAAGCTTGTGAGTAGATAATGGCCAAGAATATATTTCTTCCAACTAATGTATGACTGACTAAAAGGATGAAGATTTCAGAGGATGGGATATGTGAGAAGATGAAAGGGAAAGAACAGTTGCTCCATGAGATCCTACTCTAGTAGAGCAGAACTTTGATCTTCCTTTCCTCATAGCAAAAATCAGCTACTTTACAACTTACCTGTAAATTTTTATCCCTAAGGAGAGCTCAAAGCACTGTTTGCTGTGATTTCAATACTGGAGAGAAAATATAGGGGAGTAATCAATAATCCTTCCTAAAGATTCTGTTGTTCTTCTACTTAGAATCAATAGGAAAAAACAGTCATAATTAAAATCTAAGGATTTTTTTATTCCAATGAATGAAATAAAAGGAAATCAAGATTTCAGCTATAATAGGAAATTTTGTTTCTATATTTATCTTTGACACTATTGTAGTGGTTTTAGAAAAAGTGGATGTAAATTTTTAATACTCATCTCAGTAAAAGTGATGTATTCTTTACCTCCCCTTGAGTATGGGTAGGCTTGTGGCTACTTTAACCAAAAAAAAAGACATTGGAAATGACACTATTTAACTTTTTAAAAAAGATTTATTTATTTATTTATTTATTTACTTACTTATTTATTTGACACAGAGAGAGAGAGAGGGAGGGAGTGCACAAGCAGGAGGATCAAGAAAGGGAAGAGCAGGCTGCCCACTGAGCAGGGAGCCAGATGTAGAGCTCAATCCCTGGACCCTGGATCATGACCTGAGCTGAAAGCAGACACTTAACCAACAGACCCACCCAGGCACCCAACCCAACACTTTAACTTTTGATTCCAAACCATAAAACGCTATGTAACTGCTACCTTGTTTGCCAGAATACTTGCTCTTAGAGCCCTGAACTATCATGTAAGAAGTCAAGCTACAGTAAGGCTGACATGCTCTGAGGAAGCCCAAGCCACAAGGAAAGAACATGTAGCTCCCTGGTTTCCCTTACAAGCTGAGTGTAGTCTTCAAGTCAACACAACCTGGGCTCCTAACCCAAGATTAAAAATGCCCAAAGGAAATTTCAGCACCCAGTCACTTGACATTTAAGTCTTCCCTGTTGAATGCCCTAACATCACAGAGCAGAAAGAAGCCATACTCTCTTCATTTTTGTCTGAATCCCTGATCCACAGCAACTTTGAGGATAATATAGTTCTGTTTCCACCAGTACATTTTTTCATAGTTCGTTACATAAAAATAGGTAATAGACAATTGTCTCAGTGTGTGTGTTCTGCATATGTATGAGTATATGGCAACTATTACAATAAGTAATTCAGCTATTTATGACTAGATTATAGAGTCAGATGTATATGTAGTGAGATGAAAGGGACAGGAATACACTAACACGAATGTTGTGGGAGAAAGGAAATTTGAAAAGGAAAGAAGAAAGAAGAAACTTTCTTCCATTTAGAATTTTTACAAACAGTCCTTATTCACCTTATCATGGCTTTGTAAACCATTTCATATGGCATTTGATTATCAAGAAAAAGAGAAAATATGCATGAATTCAGTTTGAAAATAATTCATACCTCTATAGTGTTTCATTATATTTTCACTTCAGAAATTTGTCATATTGGCATTCAGAATCCCAGAGTTCTTTTGTCTCCAATAAGTAAGTCGTAAAACATAAAATTTAACACTTGTTTATCTTAAGGGTTTCACTTACTCTTCAAAGGATGTGGGAGTGTTAAAAGTTGGCTGCTATACCATTGTTTTTTGGCAATCACATCACAAAGTATCTCATTATTACCTATGTCAGGATTTTCTCTCACTATCTGGGAAATTTCACTGGAGAAATGCTTTCAACCAAACACACCTTGGTAGTTGAATGGGGCAGATTCAACCCACTTACAAAACAAGCTTTTACCTATGGCAATTCAGAAATGTCTCCCAATCCAGGCATGCCTGTGTTTGTCCTCTTTCTTTTCTTTTCTTTTCTTTTTTTTTTTTTTTTGGAATGTGTTCTTAAGTACATTCATACTAGATTAATCATATTTAGCTTTGTTTTCTTAGAGAAAAATCTAAATGAGACATTTCTAGAAAAGAAAAAAGCCAAAATGATTTTTGGGGATTAGGCAAGTCACATATATGTGTAAAGCAACAAGAGGGAGCAATGGGGCTTGTGCTGAACTGGAGACTATATGTTGCAACTACAGATATCCTAATTCTTAAAAAAGTAAAAATCACAGAAACAAAACCCCAGCACTAATAACAACACCAAGAATTTTCCTGGCCAAATAAAATACCTCAAAAGTAAAATACCAGATATGAAATTCGAGTTTTCCACTTCATTGCAGACAATAATCAATCTCATTTTAAAAAGTGAATTATTGGGGCACCTGGGTGGCTCAGTGGGTTAAAGTCTCTGCCTTCGGCTCAGGTCATGGTCTCAGGGTCCTGGGATGGAGCCCCGCATTGGGCCCTCTGCTAGCCAGGGGGCCTGCTGCCCCCCTCTCTGCCTGCCTCTCTGCCTACTTGTGATCTCTCTCTCTCTGTCAAATAAGTGAATAAAATCTTAAAAAAATAAATAAATAAAAAGTGAATTATTATATTAAGGATGCAAAAATGAGACAAAAAGACTTTTTTATAACTAAAAATATACAGTTTATATATAATTCTTCAATGTAGTGAGAGGAACACCAATTTGTTTAAATAAGTTCATATCTCCTATGAACTAGGTAGGGTCTCCTGCTTCCTATGATATTCAAAATTTATAACCATTTTGATTCAAGTGGAAATCATCACAATAAAACTTATAAATATAGATTATACTTATAAATATAGATTATGCCTATTTTATGCCACAATAACATAGGGGTAAAGAAAGGATTAAAAACACATTATGAGAACACTATTTCTTGTCTATTCATTTCATCTACTTTGCAAGAACTTTAGTTGCCCTTACATTCCTCTAGGATTTTTCTGGTAATTGTTAGGGCATGTCTTGAGTCTAGGCCCAGGCTCCTGTTGTAGTTTCTGATTTCCTCCCTTTAAACTCAGCTCATGGAGGCATAGCTCCTCTGATGCCAGGTCCGCATTGTAATCATTGATAAGGTCCATCTAAAGGTTATGACTCCTGAAATTATAAGTATTTGCCAGTCTCCATATTCAGTATGCTGATTGGTGAAACTAAGGAGTTTTTTTCAGTTGTATCTGATCTTGTGGTATGAAATTCTGAATGACAGGGATACAGGGAAATCCAAATGACAGTTCCCAAGAAGCACAAAGAATTATTTCACTCCTCATACCCTGGCCCACTACCTATGAGCCAAAGCTTGGGCTTAGACTTTCTTTTGCTATTGAGTAAGCATATTTAAATCTTTAATGCCTCTACAGACATAACTATGCAACTTGCAGGTAAGTTTAAACTCACTATCTGTATAACCATGTATTAGAGGTTCATTATAGCAGAAAGATTTGGGGAGCTATTTGCCAATGTCCTCTTTTCTTAAAACCTCTACCAGTAAAACCCAGGAGATAAAGCTTCCATTTCATA
Organism: Procyon lotor; assembly: GCA_028646535.1. Taxonomy (NCBI): domain Eukaryota; kingdom Metazoa; phylum Chordata; class Mammalia; order Carnivora; family Procyonidae; genus Procyon; species Procyon lotor. Next base: position 1,738 of record JAQQSY010005623.1, on the reverse strand, counting down.
AGTTATAAGCCAACCCATCTATAACCCTTATCAACAAAAATTTGAAAATTAATAAAATCTTTAAAAAAAAGATGCTTTGAGTTAACTATCAGTATTCTTTCCACAAGAAAAAAAAAACAAAGAAGAGGAAACACTCTTTACTAATACTCTTTCAATATTTGTTCTCTTTTTTTGTTAGGTTTAATCATTAAACTATGATCTACTAGGGATAAGGTCATTCCTCTTGAACAAGATTAGCAGTTTCATCAGGATTATCCCTGGTTCCTCCTTTGCAAAGCCAGTCTATCCTTTGACTGTTAGATTTTACCTTTAGAAATGGGAAATTAGATTTTACCTTTAGAAACCTATGAAATTACCCAAACAGCACATTAATTATGTCAGCTGAAAGGTCTTTTTATAGTTTACCCTATATTCTATTTATCAACCAAATTAGTCCAGCCCTATCAATTATCACCAAGTTATCAGAGATTCTGTGATGAAATTAAGTGATATAATTAGGATAAAATGCAAAAAAAAAATCCTAAAAAATGCTAATAGCATAAAGGTAACCCAAATTTGACTATGTTTTCATTTCTTTTGTCAAATTTCTAAGAGAAGTTAAAGGCTAAACATTAAATCTCATTGCAACTCCAAGTCCAAAGAAATTAAATAAAATTTTCTTGTCTTTTGATAGAAGCCCATAATCCAAAGTGCAAATTTCTCTCAATTTGTAATTCTCAAGAGTCACAGCCAGATGGATTCTTAGTAATTTTGTAGATCCTGAGGTTCTTTCTGTAGTTGTAACCTAAATTTTGTCATTAGAATGACCTAGTTTCTTCAGGGTCTCAGAAAATCTAAGGAAGGTTTCTGATGTGCATGCATTACATTTAGAAGCTCAAAGAGTTAGTAGCACACAAAATAATATCATAATCCCATTACTGCCTATACTACATTTAGAAAAGAAACTATTCCCTAAAGCACTATTCCAGGCAAACTGAACCCCAATATTTAGTATTCATCAAAACCACAAAAAAACTTAATGGTATTCAAGGAAAGGAGAAATTATTCCTTGTTTTCCTTTCCAGGGTGCCAATTACTTTATGTCAGTTACCCAGATACCATGTGAATTTTTCAGGATTCTCCAAAGAGACCAAAACCAATATATGTATGTATATATGTGTTTATATTCATGCTTATATATCACATATATCCCTATATATCCATATATGTGGAAGGCAGTATGGGTGACTGTGGGTATGTGGGTGTGTAAAGAGATTTTTTTAAGCTTATATATTTATTTTCTAATAATCTCTGCACCCAATGTGGAGCTTGAATCCATGACCCTAAGATCAAATGTCACATGCTTTTCTGACTGAGCCATCCAGGCACCCCTGAAGAAATTTATTTTTAAGAAATTTATTCATATGATTTTGGAGGCCAGCTAGTCCAAAATCCATAGGTTGGCAGACCAGGCAAGAGTTGATGTTACAGTCCTGAGTCTGAAATCTATAGGTTGCAGGTTGAAAGCTAGGGAAAGGTGTCTGTGTACAGTCCTGAGGCAGAATTCTTTTCTTTTTCTTTTTTTTAAATTTAATTTTATTTTTTCAGTGTTCCAAGATTCATTGTTCATGCACCATGCCCAGTGCTCCATGCAATATATGCCCTCCTCAATACCCACTACCAGGTTCACCCAATCCCCCCACCCTCCTCCCCTCCAAAGCCCTATTTATTTCTCAGAGTTCACAGTCTCTCATGGTTC
>JAQQSY010005622.1:0-11548 GCA_028646535.1 Procyon lotor | reverse complement strand
GTCCTCGGTGACACAGCACGGTCTGCATAGCAGGGGGGCAGGAGGTCTGCACGGGGAAGGGAGGAGGTCTGCATGGGGGGCGTCTGCACGGGGTGGGGGAAGGTCTGCACAGTGAGGGGGGAGGTCTGCACGGGGGGCGGGGGCCCGTCCCAATCGGTCCATCAGTTGTGCAAAGCAGGGGATGGACGTCCACACACACCACGAAACAGCCACCACAGCCAGCCCGGCGACCGGAGTTCCTGAGATCCTGGTGCCCGTCTTTGCCCGCCATTCCCTGACCATGCCCCTGGCCCACCCAAGCCGCTGCAAGTGGCAAGATCTCATTCCTAACTGGAGGCTCAGCAGCGTTCCGCTGGACCCGCACACGCCCGCCTTCTGCACCCGCCCACCGCGCGATGGACACTTGGGCTCTTCTGTACCGTGGCTGCTGCAGCCGACACACTGTGACACGCGTACAGACGTGGGGCGCACGTGACCCCTCGCGTCCGTCGTCGTTTGTTTTGGGTAAACACCCAGCCGTGCGATTACTGGATCGTAGGGTAGTTCTACTCCCAGGTCTTTGGAGGACCCTCCAGACCGTTTCCCAGAGCGGCTGCACCAGCCTGCGCAGCCCCCCAGCCGTACATGAGGGCTCCCCGTGCTCTGCATCCTCGCCGACCCCTGTCATCTCTGGGCAGCTCGTTGGAGCCCCTCCGGCAGGGGGCAGGTGGGGGGAGGAGGGATCGCACTGTCGTTTTGGTGCTGTTTCCCCTGTTTCGAGTGATGCCGAGCATCTTCTCGCATGTCTGGCCCTCTGCCTCCGTCGGGTAGTTTCCTGCTGAGGATTTTACATCGATGTTCCTCAGCGACACTGGCCTGTAACTTTCTCTGCTTGTGGCGCTCTTGTCCGGTTTGGGGGTCAGGGCAATGCTGGCCTCACAAAACGAGTTTGGAAGCATTTCCTCCTTTCAGGGATTTTGAGGAACACTCTGAGAGGAACAGGTATTAAATCTTCTCTGAATGTTTGGTAGAATCCCCCCCGGGAAGCTGTCCTGTCTTAGCCTTTGCGGGGAGGTTTCTGATTTCTGACTCTGTCTCCTTCCTGATCATCTGCCTGTTCGGATTTTCTATTTCTCCACGATTCAGTCTGGGAAGATTGAAGTTTCCGGGGATTTATTCATTCCTCCCAGGTTGTCTAATTGGCTTACGTATAATTGTTCCTTGTGTCTCTTACGAGTCTTCGTGTTTCTGTAGCACCAGGTATGACTTTCCTTTCATATATGATTTTATTTAATTGAGCCCTTTCTCTTTTTCCTCTTGTGGAGTTGACCTAAGGTTTGTCAGTTTTGTTTATCACAGAACCTGCTGTTGGTTTCACTGATGTTCCTGTTGTCCTTTTAGTCATTTATTTCCTCTCTGATCTTTTAAGATTTATTTATTTGAGAAAGAGAGAGAGAGTGTGCGAGCACACACAAGTAGGGGGAGCCGCAGGCAAAGGGAGAAGCAGGCTTCCCGCCGAGCAGGGGGCCCAATGTGGGGCTCGACCCGGGACCCTGGGATCATGACCCAAGCCGAAGGCAGACACTTAACTGAGTCACCCAGGTGCCCCTCCTCTCTGATCTTTATTGTTTCCTTCCTTCTACTAACACTAGACATTTGTTCCTTTTCCAGTCCTTTATGCTGTGAAGCTAAATTGCTTGAGATCCCCCTGCCCCTTGAGGTAGACCTGTATTGTCCTGAAATCCCCGCTTAGAACCCCTCTTGCCGCATCCCGTGGATTTCACCATGGTGCGTCTCCGTTTTCATCTGCCCGCATGTTTTTACTTCTCCCGGAACCATCCCTTGTTCAGACATACGTTGTTTACTCCACATAGCTGTACTTTTTCCAGATTTCTCCTTGTCCTTAATTCCTAGTTTCCTACATTTCTGGTCAGAAAAGATGCTTGATAGGGTTTCGGTCTTCTTGTGTTCACTGAAGTTGTTCTGTGGCCCAACACGTGGCCTGTCCTGGGCAGCGCGTCACGTGTCCTAGAGAAGACAGCGCATCCTGCTACATTTGGATGGAATATCCTGTAGAAATCTGTTAAGTCCACCTGGTTTAATGGGTCGTTTGAGACAGATGTTTCCCGGCTGACCTTCCGTCCTTCCCTTATAACCACCCATTGATGTGAAGGGTGTTAAAGCCCCCTGCTGTTATCCTATCAATTAGATCAAGTTCTCCCCTTGAGCTGTTAATGTTTCTTTACATATTTAGGTGCTCCTGGGTTGGGTACAAATACCTTTATAAATGTTTTATTTTCTTGCTGAGTTGGTACGTTTATCGTCCTGTAGTGTGGGAGTCAAGGACCCTTCACTGTCCTTGTTACGGTCTTTGTCTCCAAGTCTCGGTTGGAAGTGTTGCTGCTCCAGCTTCCTTGTTCCGTCCATGTGCCCGGGATGTCTTCTTCCGTCTCTCCCTCTCTCCTGACTTCTGAGGCAGAAGTGAGTCCTCTGTAGGCAGCAGAGACACCAGTCTCCTACTTTAATCCCTTCACCCGCTCCAAGGCTTTTGGTTGGAGAATTTAGTCCATTTACATTTAAAGTAATTGCCAAGAGCTGTGTACTTACTGCCATTTTGTTGTTTTCTGACTGTGGTTGTCGTTTCTCTCCATTCCCTTCTCCTCTTTCTCTCTTCCCTTGTGGTTTGAGAACTTTCTCGAGTGCTATGCTCAGATCCCGTTCTCTTTTATCTATTTACTATACATTTTTGCTTTGTGAGGTTTTTACCCCACAAAGGTACTTTACTCATCTTACCGTGAAGTTCGTGTACAATATCCTGTATTTACAACAGTCCATTTTAAGTTCATAGCAACTTAAATTTGAACGCATTCCAGAACAAAACATTTTTAAGTTCTTTGTCACCTTTTGCTTCTTCTTAGTTTACGTATCCGTTAACTCATTAGCGTAGTTACAGTTAATTTTGCTACTTTTGTCTTTTAACTTTCAAAGTAGCTATATTTATAAGTGATTAAGCCACTACCTTTACTATATATTTATCCTTGCAAGTGAGGATTTTACTTTCATATTTTTTTGTTATGAATTTGTGCCATTTCTTTTCAGTTTAACCATTTCTTGTAAGGCCAGTTTAGTAGGGATGAATTCCTTTAGCTTTTTTGGTCTAGAAAAATGTTTCTCTCTCATTTCATTCTGAATGACAACCTTACAGAATGTTCTTGGTTGAAAATTTTCTCCCTTCAGCACTTTGAATATGTCCTGCCACTTCCTTCTGCCTTGCAAAGTTTCTGCTGAGAAATCTGCTGATAGCCTTACGGGTTTCCCTTGCACATAATAACCTGTTTCTCTCTTGCTGCTTTTAAGATTCTCTCTTTACCCTTTGACATTTCAGTTACAATGTTTCTTTGCGTGGGATCTCTTTTGATTCATCTAATTTGGCACTCCCTGAGTTTCTTGGATGTGGATGTCTCTTTCCTTCTCAAGTAAGGAAATTTTAGGCCATTAGTTCTGCAAATAATTTTTCTGCCCCCCTTCTCCTTCTGGGATGCTTATGACGTGGATGTTATTCCACACGATGTCCCAGAGATCCTTTATGTTACCTTCATTTGTAAAGCCTCTTTTTCCCATTGCTTCTGTGTCTTCTGTTCATCCAGCTGCTGAGCCCCTAGTGTATTTCTTAGTTCATTTCTTGTATTCTTGAGCTCTGTGACTTCTGTTCGGTACTTTCTTGTTTTCTGTCTCTTTGTTAAAGTTCTCACTGTGTTCCTCCACTCTTCTCCTGAATTCAGTGAGTATCTTTATGACCATTACTTTGAATACTACGTCAGGAAAAAAAAATACTTTGTCAGGAGGATTACTTAGTCCTGTATCACTAAGATCTTTTTCTGAGGTCTTATCTTGCATTTTCGTCTGAAACACATTTCTCTGTGTCCTCATTTTGCTTGACTCTCTGTGTGTTTTTATGGGTTAGGTGAAACAGCTACTCTCTCACTCTTGGAGTGACATTTGGAGGTGATGAGACTTCTTAGTCACCCTGCCCTAGCTCTTGGCTGTCTCTCGAAACTCTGATTGTTCAGACTGCCTGATCTATTCTTGGTAAGTCTCCCCGTCGAAGGTGTGCCAAGACCTGTCAGTAGGAATCTCACTTAGTACCTTGCTTTAGGCTGATTGGAAGCCAGACCCTCAGGCAGCAGCTTTTAAAGTCTGCAAATATATACAGTCCTATGGGCCACAACCATAAGCCTTGCTGGTCTCTCGACCAGGAGATGTGGGGGTGCCCCTAGATGACACTGCGAATCTTGGTCCTTTCTAGATTTCATTCCATCTTCTTCCATAGATATCTACTGAAAAAAGAACTTCTGGTTAAGGGATCTAGTTCTCTAACTTAACAGTAGGAAAACAAAGAATCTTTAAGGGGGGGTCAAAATCAAGGATTCCAAGTTCCACGTTTGAGCTTCAACCATCGGTCTTCCCACCCACCTGGAAGACGTAGTCATGGGACCTCTGCTGGTAACCTGCTCCCAGGAATGCCTGTCAGCAGATCCCACCACTCTGAGCTACTCTCAGGCCATTCAAAAAGCTGAATGAAGAGAGTGTTCTGGATACTTAAAGCTTTTGGATGGTTCTTCCTCATGCAGAGAAAGAGACTCTTCTGCAGCCACTATACGTAGCATCCCTTGTAGCCCCAAAACATGGTACCTAGGGGATTCTGGGCTGTTAGCACCTCCTCCTAGACAGCCCCAGGGTGCATGCATCCTGTAAGTACTGTTGCACAGGTCATTCACTGACTTATTTGTACACCTCTCGACATCCTCCACGTTTCTACCCTTCAAACCATCGGGCTAGCATCCTGACACACACTGAGACACACCCTCTAGGCCAATGAGCTCTACAGAGCTTCAAAATGCACAGCCCTCCAAAGGAGTGAGATGCTCAGACTCTTCTTCCCCCAAAGCTCAAGCCAAGACAGAAAACTGGTTTCCATTCGGTTTCTGGAAGAAAGAAACAAAACCCCTGCAAATCCCCAGGCAGAAGTTTTCCTTTTACGATTGTGATATCACCTGCGGGAACTGCCCTTCCAAAGGCACAGACCCTCGTGTGGCCCCTGGTGAAGGCAGCCGCGTACCAACAGGTACCATCTGTGACGGTGCTGGGCTCTGCACAAGGGGACTTGTCTGCTTCTTCCCACTAGAGTATAAACTCTTCGGAGTAACAGACTTCTCCTGGTACTTTCTTTGTCATTCCCAGTGCCCGCTCTGGTGCTGCCCTGTGCCATGCGGCTGCTTGAGACACACCACTGAGCATAAACGGAGTCCTCGCCCTTGTAAATAAGAAAAGGCCCACATTCATTGTCACAGGTTAGACATTTGTTTTTCTGAAGAGATCTTGGATTCTGTGTGTGTGAGAGAGAGAGGGACGAGGGCCGTGGGGATGAAGGCAGGATGCACAAGGCACAGGGATGACAACCCCCGAGGCCCACAGCGAGCCGGGCTGGCACATGGGGGCCTGTGGCGCTCATGCCTGCTACATTTATATGCACGCGTCTGTTTTTGAAGGACAGGGCAATGCTTTGGCTCAAGACCTGGTGATTTCTGTTGCTTTATCCCCTGCCTTCTGCCCAGCTGCAGGGAACGCGGGCTCCAGGGGGCCCGGATGTCGGGGCACACAACCCGTACCTTTGGAGAAGCTGCCAGAACTTTTCCTTCCAAAGCATGAGCTCCATCGCGAAGCGAGGCGTCCATTCTGGGGCCACACGTCAGTGGGGCTGCCCCTCGCCGGTGCCGGGGAAGACGCCCCGCAGCCCGCTCAGGACAGGAGGCCCCACAAGGCAGGAAGAGCCACCACGGCCGCAGAGACAGTCTGGACAGGTCGTGTCGCCCTCGAGGTGTGCATCCGGGCCCGCGAGAGGACACACAAGCCCGGCCAGGCTCTGCACCGTGATGGGGACATGGGGTGCCGGGGGGAGAGGCAGTAAGTGGCCCCCATCTGCCGCGTGTCCCCTGCGGCAGGGAGCTCCCTAGGCTCAGCAGCTAATCTAGAAAGACGAACCCCTTCCTACCTGTTAGTTCTTCCAAAATTGTTCGACTCTTCCAGAAAAGGGCATAAAAACATCACAAGGCACTAAGCGGCTGGCCGCGTCAAACCTCTGGCTCTCAGAACCAACAGCATCACTGGTGCCGTCGAGCGCATCCTCCCGTCACGTGGGTTCGCCTTCCCTGCAAGCACCCGCACAGCCAGCACGGTCCCGAGTGTGCACGGAAGTGTGGGTACTGGGCTCACACGGCCACGCCCAGGGCCTCACCACGTATGTATTTAATGCACCTCTGTGCAGAATTCCGGGAACAACGCTAACGGTGGCCGTGGAGGGACCGACCACCCAGCGTGCGCCATGCGCCTCCCTAAACGTGTGACGTTCATGGTCACGCTGGCCCCTCACGGTGTCAGGAGGCACGATGACCATCCGCCCCACAGGACAGGCGAGGGGGCGGGACTGACAGCGTTGGATGAGAGACCCCACGGCAAAGCCATTATGTGCGGACCCGTGACATGAGCCCGGCCGGTCAGACGTCGGTCCACACGCTCACTCAACAGTGCACGCTGCCTCCTGACCCGCCTGGGACCCCGTGTCCTGGCTGTTGGTGAGTGTGGAGAAGGCAGGGGGTGGGGACCCCAGAGATGTACTGGTGAGTCCTGGGGAGCCCCGGAAGGGAACGGAAGGGAAGCACATTCCCAGCACTGTTGACCAGACCCGGGTGCTCGGGTGTCAGCTCAGCCCCACGTTTCAAAGTCCCTGAGAGCAGGGGGACCTGGGGGGCTCAGAGGGTTAAGGCCTCTGCCTTCGGTCTCAGGGTCCTGGGATCGAGCCCCGTATCAGGCTCCCTGCTCAGCGGGGAGCCTGCTTCCCCCTCTCTCTGCCTGCCTCTTTCTGCCTGCTTGTGATCTCTCTCTCTCTCTCTGTGTCAAATAAATAAATAAAATCTTACCAAAAAAAAAGCCCCTGAGGGCATCAGGCTTCCCGACACTGCAGTGAATTTCACTGGGACATCAAGAAAAATCAAACTGTGTGCTAAAAAAGACGGGAAACTGAGGGAGTAACGGGTGACAAAGACAAGGGGCAGAGTCCCAGGGACGGTCATGGACGACGGATGCCCCGTGACAGCATGACCCCTCCTTTCAAAGACCACATACGCTTCCAACGAGGCCGAAAAAACAGCAACAGCGAACATGTCTGGGTAACTTTCCGTGAAGCCTCGCCCGGTACCCAACCCACAGTTCAACTTGGCCCAGCTTCTGTCAAGTCTTGAGATGCAAACCCCCCCCCCCCCCCCCCCCCCCCCCCCCCCCCCCCCCCCCCCCCCCCCCCCCCCCCCCCCCCCCCCCCCCCCCCCCCGGTCCGCGCTGTGCCTCTCGGTGCCGAATCCTGGCTCTGGCATCTTTGCCCGGTTAGCAGTTCAAGGTCCCACGAGAGCCCCCACCAGATACTTTACAAGGAGGACGGAGCCGGGAAGACTATTCAAACACCCGCGCGTGCACACACATGCACACACACGCACACGTGCGCTCACGCACACATACGTGCACGCACACACACCAAAACCTCAGGGGGAAGGCCGCCGTGGCCTTCGTGGCAGCAGCCACCCTTGGCCGTGGCCCTCGCTGGCGGAGGACGGGGTCGCGCCCCAGCTCCCCGTTCCAACCTTCGCTCGCTGCCTGTGATGCTCGAATCTGTTTTATTTGCTCCCATCGGAGGCTCCAGGCTCCAAAGAAACAACTCACAGATGCAAAACAAAGCTTATTGGAGGGTGACCGATTTTGAAAAACGTCTAAACCAAACCTGTCAGGATCCTAGACCAGGCGTCTCAGACCGACCGAATCTTAAGCAGGACCCCGTCCACCCACCCTAGTTCTGGCTTTCTGAGCAGGGAGACACCCCCGGGCCCAGAGGAGCCACGCACACTGGAAGCCGGACCCCGGGGATCTGGGGCGGGCAGGGGCCGGGCTCACGAGGACACGCCTGCCGCGGGCCCAGGGGCCCCCACCCGCCCTCCCCGGCCCCCTCGGGGCCAGCACCCCACGCACCCCGTGGTCCGCGGCGGCGTCTTCTCCACTGCACACACACCCTTGAAAGACCACCATGCGCTCATGTCTTGTTTCCAGGAAAAGCTGCCGACAGGCTCCTGACAGGAGCCTGCTTCCGTTTCCTCTTCTGCTTCGCAGACCCCTCCCGCCCGTGCCCAGAGCCCAACTCGCAAATGGGTGTTTGCTCCTCAGTCACAATTCCGAGATCTGCATGAAAGCCAGGGCTGAGCCCGCATGCCCACCTTCGGCCGCAGGAGACCCCAGACCCGGGCCCGCAGGGCCGAGACCCACATTTGTGGACAACGGGGAGAAAGGAGCCCCTGGCTCCTCCCCGGGTCCCCAGCGTGTGCCAGCCGCAAACTGCCCAAGCCAACCACGGGACGCATGGGGACGGGGAGAAGCATGGACCGCAAAGCAGGCAGGAGATGAAAGATGCCATGATACAGTCTGCTTTCATTTCGGGCAGAGAAAATTAATTTTTGAGGACACTTCATTTAACGTGGCAATATTTTGTGGTTTAACCTCTGCTGCCCGAAGCTCCTCTTTTCTCCCCTTAAGCCTCGGACTCGCTATGGGTCCTGCCCCTCAGGGGATGACCAGCCTCGCGGCCTCTGCCCCCAGTGAGTCGCCGTCCCGCCGAGCAAGCGCGTTACCTTCCAGAGCAAGGCACCGGGGCGGGCTGGTCGACCAGATGAGGCTGTGCAGGCACTCGAGGTGCTCGGCCCCGTCCAGCTTGTACCCGGGGAAGCAGCGGTAGGAGATGACCGTGCCCACGGGGAAGGAGGTCTGCAGCTCGGAGACGTTCGCGTAGCCGTTGGAAGAGGCGAGAGGTCGCAGGCAGCCTGTGACGGGGAAGAGGAGGGACGGTCGCGCTCGGTCCGCTCTGTGCACCGGGGGGGCTGGCAAAGCCCCAGTGCCCTGCCCGCCTCTGAGGGCTCCTGCCTCAGCCGGACACCCAGACCTGCTCTTCTGCTCTGTTTGCGCCGTGGACGTTCGGCGTGAGGCTTGCAAACCACACGGAGAGGCCCTGGGAGCAGGGACGGAGGGAGGGAGGGTGCAGCTGGGACCAGGGGCCCCGGATGCACCTCGGAGGAAACTTTAACCAACGCCGTCCTGGCTGCGAGCCCCGGGGCTGTGCACAGCCTGGGCACCCCGACTGTTTCAAAGCTCCCGGGTGATGCTAACACCGTCGGGGGTGAGAAGCACCGAGATGCCGTGCGGCAAACATACACCCCGTTTCAACGATGGGGGCACCTGGGGGGTCACAAGAAAGTGGAAAGGGGCCTGCCCACCCCACGCGATGCCGCATGAAGACCTGTGGTTTGGGTGCCCTTGACGTGGCTCTCAGCCGTGAGCGCGACCCCGAGAGAGGGCGTCTGGGAGCTCACCCCGCTGGGCCAGTCCGGGTGTGCGCGGAGCCCAGGGCCGCGCCGCAGGAGGGGGGCGCCGCGAGCCCCCAGCTGCACACCCAGGGGTCTCCGAGCCGTGCGCGTCCCCACACTCCTGCTTCTGCCAAACCGAAGCTAAGCTGCCTTCCGCCTGGAAGGCCGAGTGGCCTGTGGAACATTCCGGGGGCACAGAATCCCGTTCTGTGCAGCCCCCCTCGCTGCAATCCCGGCATTTCCTGTTGGCGTCAGCGCTGCCACTGGAGGGAATAACGACCCTGCTGAGCTCGAGCGCGTCCCGTGGAGACGCAATTGTGCGTGAGGTAAATAACGTATAATGGAAACCCCGGCTCTGCCTTCCGGGCGCGGGTACAGATCGCCGCACGCCCTCGGGGGCAGACATGCGGGCTCTGCTCCCCAGCTGGCCCGCTTCCACATCCCCACGTCCCGAGCCTCGAAGGGCTTCATGCTCCGCCGACCGGTCTGGTCGGTGACCCGGCGCGCGGGGTCTGGGTTTCGGGGCGCGGCTCCGGGGGCCAGGGTGGCCCTGGCACACAGAACTCAGGGAGATGCTCCCTCGGGGGCCGACCGTGTGCTGGTGCCACGGGGACCCACGGACCCACCACCCCCCAGACCACATCTGAGACCCGCGGCCACGTGCTCTCCCTACAGCCCGAAAGGATCTACCGTGAAGTGAAATGTCGGGGAGCAGAGGGAGGTCGGGAATCAGGAATAAAGAGAATCTATAACTGAGGAAATGAGACAAGCAGGTCAGCGTGAAGGAGGGGCCGCATCGGAGCCCCCCAGGCACCATTCAAACGGGTTGGCACAAGGGTCATTGCCAGCCGCCCCCGCGGAGCAGCTGGTGTCCCCCGAATAAACACGGACGGGCCCACAGTGAACAGCAGGCGTCCGGACGCTGTTCTCCAAATTCCAAAGTTCCCACGAAAAACGTGGCCTTGGAAGAGCACCCCTGCCTGCCCACCCGCCCGCCGGCCCCAGGAGGAGTCGGGAGGGGCAGTCAGTCCAGCAGGGAACCAGGGCAAGGGAGGGACGGCCCGCCCCATGCCCAGCAGCAAACCCCGGCTTGGACTCCACAGCTCGGGGTGATTTCTACCTGCACATTCAGGCAACGGCGAGCCGGCTGCTTGGGCTCTCGCCCCCGGATCGGGAGGTGCGAGGAAAAGCCCCAAGACGAGACGTCATGCTCCCTTGGGGCTCCAGGGTGTCAGGCTGTCTACGGCCACCAGCTCCCTCACGCCCCTGCGGTGCTCGGTGGCCAGGCCTCCCCCTGCCTGTGCGTGGACGGGGCCAGGGCGCGGACGAGGGGGCGAGGGGACGAGGGGACGCGGGCCCAGAGGGAGGGCGGTGTGGGCAGTGGTGCCGTCCGGGGAGCCGTGCCTCCCTAGCACAGCCGGCTCTGGTGACGCCCTGAGATCCGAGCGCAGGGCGGTGGACGGACGGGTCAGGCGAGCGAGCAGGAGGCCGCACCTGGGCCCCTGACGAGGACGCCGCCCCCAGGCATTTCTTAAGAAATAACTAGGACCAGGGGAGCTCATTAAGGGGCGTACTGTTTGCTCGAACACGCAGCCTGACCTCAGATGGCCCACCGGCTCCCGGGAGCCTCCCCAGGAGTGCGCTCGGAGCACGTGCGTCCCGGGAAATGTCACCTGTGCGGGCCACACACCACGGGGAGTTTCCACAGAGATGCGCACAGGGGGTGGCCCGGGTGCCCTCGGTCCTAAGGGCTGCGACTCTGATGCCCCCGCAGAAGGAAATAACTCATTTCCGACCCCGGGGCACGCGGAGCAGTATCAGGGCCTGCCAGCCGTGACCTTGAGCCCAGCGCCAACATTCGTCGCGACCCGAGCACACCTGGGCTCCCGCGCAAACGCGCCTGCCCCCCGAAGGATGAGTTATGCGTTGGCTTCCAGGTCACACGTCAGAAAGTAAAATCAGAGTTAATGTGCACTCGAGGACTTACAGGCCCTCCTCCACGTTGGCCCAGAAAAATCTCAAAAAGGCCAGAGGATTCCTATTTACTGTGTGCTTTGGATAAAGTCTGAATGTGATTATTTTTCTGCTCCTCATGCATCATAAAAAGGGACAAC
>JAQQSY010005621.1:0-11548 GCA_028646535.1 Procyon lotor | reverse complement strand
TGTTTTAATTTGCATTTCCTTAATGACATATGATGTTGAGTATCTTTTCTTATGCTTATTTGCCATTTTTATATCTTTTTTGGTCAGGTGTCTGTTCAGATCTTTTGCTTATTTTTTTAATCAGGTTTTTAGTTTTGTTTTTTTTTTAAGATTTTATTTATTTATTTGTCAGAGAGAGAGAAAGAGAGACAGCACAAGCAGGCAGAGGCAGAGAGAGAAGCAGGCTCCCTGCTGAGCAAGAAGCTCGATGCAGGACTCGATACCTGGACCCTGGGATCATGACCTGACCCGAAGGCAGCTGCTTAACCAACTGAGCCACCCAGACGTCCCAGGTTTTTAGTTTTCTTATTGTTGAGCTTTAAAAGCTCATTTTTTTTTTTTTTTAGGATTTTATTTATTTGAAAGAGAGAGAAGCAGACTTCCTACTGCATTTCCCCGAATTATCATCAGTGCTGGCTGTTAGTGGTCTTTAAAATGTTTACCCGTCTATTAGTATTGGGTTTTCTTTTTAAGATTGATTGATTGATTGATTGATTTGAGAGCATTTGCACGCGGGTGCGCGCACACTACAGGGGTTGGGGGGGAGGGAGAAGCAGATTCCCCACCAGGGAGCCCAATGCGGGCTCCATCCTAGCACCCCTAGATCATGACCTGAGCTGAAGGCAAATACTTAACTGACTAAGCCACCTAGGCCTCCTCTGTTAGCATTGCTTTAATTTGTATTGAGGTTTTTTTGTTTTGTTTTTTGTTTTTTAGAATTTATTTATTTGACAGAGAGAAACACAGTGATAGAGGGAACACAAGCAGAGGGAGTGGGAGAGGGAGAAGCAGGCTTCCTGCTGAGCAGAGAGCCCGATGCGGGGCTCGATCCCAGGACCCTGGGATCATGACCTGAGCTGAAGGCAGATGCTGAATGACTGAGCCACCCAGGTGCCCCTAATTTGTATTGTTTTTACAACCAGGGACACTGGGCATCTTTTTGTAGCCACATGTGTTGATGGTTATATCTTTGCCCACGGATCTATTAGGTCTAAATGGGGTAGCCATAGGCTCTACCCAGGTAGCCTGGGCTAGAGTAGGATCCTTCGGAATAGAGCAGCCAGTGCCGGCTGCAGATTTCTGGTGGCCGGGGTGTGGGGTTCCGCCCCCTGCGCCCCCCCTTCCTTACCCCCTGCCCCGTTCAGCCTCTCCCCCCTCCCAGGCAGCAGCCACCCTCACAACAGGATGGCCACGCCCACCGCTGGTGCCCCTGCCCCACCCATCTGTGTGTCCACATGCAGAGTTGCGCTGTAACCTCCGCTGGGTTGTTTAGACTCTAAACTTACTTTGATCCTCAATGCCAGGTATCATGTTTGCTGCATAATTAGGCCCCAAAGTGTTGCTGATCGAATGAATGAAAGCGTCTGCAGGAACTGGCAGGCCTCAAGTGGTGGTGGTGATGGTGGTGTTGCCGTACGTGTGTGTGTAAATGTTAGGCATTCAGGCCGGCCCTTGGGCAGAGGTTGCTGTCAGGAAGCTGGAAGAGGAGGGGTGCTCGGCAGGTGGGAGCCCCTTGCTTTCTACTTTCCTCTACCGGCTTTGCTTGGCTTCTCTCTGCTGTTCCCTCTCTGCAACTTAAGGTAGGAGTCACTGTCCTTTCCTGAGAACTCCCTCCCACCCACAGCTTGAGGGGCCTTTCCACACCAGGGCAAGAAAATTGTGTTAGATGAGGCCAATTACTCCCCAGAATATTTCTCCCAGAGAAGGTGGATTCTACACACTAACCATTGCCAGGCGTGTCGTTCGGAAGGAATTGGCTGAAACCCAAAGATGGAGCTCAGAAAAGTCATGACCAGCTACCACTGATTAAAGGAACTAAGTGTAGGGGGGAGTAATGTGTACGGGGGGAGTTGAGATCAAGGTGAATGGGGTGGGGATGGGGAAAGGGAATTGAATGGACAACAAAAGCCATTTTATTTATCAATTTTCTTCATTCATATGGTAGATATTAGACAGGTTCAGGATTCATGAACTTTTTGAGGTCAACAAATGCTCTTGAGTATCTGGAGAAAACTATAGACATCTTCTCTCACAAAAGCACAGATTATATGCACAGAAGTCTTGCATACAATTTGGGGGGAACCTCGTCAATTGCCTGAGACCTTTAAGTTCCTTGGTTCTTTGTCTGTAGCCTCAGAGGACAGATATCCTAGAGGTAGCTGACTTCTTAAAGGGCTGTTACCACATTATAATTACTCCCCCCCAAAAGCTAATTAAAGCACCCACAAAGCATTAACATTTTCTTAGTTAGATTGTGTCACAGTGGAACAGTAAGGAGATGGGATAGAAATGTCTGTTGCCAAAAGCATATGAATGCCAGGTGAAGATTAGAAAAGCCTTATGAGAAAGATAAAAGGCATAGTTTTCACTTTGAACTTGAAAAACATCCACTCTGTACAGAAGCAAGTAGCCGAAGTTAAACGTGACAAAAACAAACAACAGGGTTCAGAACCATAATCATAGGTATTTAGAGCTGTGGGGACTTTTTAGAAAGTACATCATGCATTTGCCTGCAGGGCATTTTATACATATATTGCATAATTTTGTCATATTTTCCTGTTCTAAACTTCAATGTTGTCTCTGTTGTCATTTAATAGGAAAAGGCCTTGCAGGGTACCCGGGCCAGGGGCCACGATGCTCTGGTGTGACTGTGGGTGAGGCAGGAGCCATGCAGCCCCAAGGTCGGGAAAGAAGGCCCGGAAGTGGAGGGAGGACCTCCTCCTCCATAGAGGGGCTGAGATTTCCATCCTGAGGTCTTTAAAAGATCCTCACCCTCTCAGGGATTGGCTGCAAGTGCAAATGTCATAGAGATCATTTCCCTAGGATTTGCTGATTTCCTTTTCTCAGTTGCCAGCACCACATTGACTATCCCAGGACTTTGGACATGAGTTATTCTGAAGTAATAAATGCCAGCCCTTTATATCCACACATTCTATATCTTTAACAGAAATCATTCCATGGGGCGCCCGGGTGGCTCAGTGGGTTAAAGCCTCTGCCTTCAGCTCAGGTCATGATCGCAGGGTCCTGGGATAGAGCCCCGCATTGGGCTTTCTGCTTGGCAGGGAGCCTGCTTCCCCCTCTCTCTCTGCCTGCCTCTCTGCCTACTTGTGATCTCTCTCTCTGTCAAATAAATAAACAAAATCTTAAAAAAAGAAAAGAAAAGAAATCATTCCAAAAACATAACACGTGGTTTGACCTTACTCCACTGAATGGACTATTTTGTTTTGGAGGGATGGGGAGAGAGCCCACCAGTGGTTAATGCCCCAGGAGGGACCACATGTGGATTCACAGGAGTTCCAGGTTTTAGCCTGCTTTCCAGGTACTTTCCAGAACTACAAAGGAGAATGTGGGGCTTCAGACCTGGAGGCAGAAGAATGAGGCTGCTTTCTTCAAAATTAATGAGTTCCAAGGAGAAGCAATCTTTTCCCACAACACACAATGCTTTCTTAAATGCCGGGAAAACTCCAACTTTTCCCTTTTTCTCCACCATCATCCTTGTCCTTTGATCTTCCAGTGGCATCCCAGGTGTTGTCTACTGTTGATGCGTCTCTAGCACAACACGGTTCTTCAGTCAGCCCTTCCACGGCACTGATGCTGAGGTTGCTAAAATATGCAGGAGATGCCTCCCTCAACTGTCTTCAGGTTTTATCCGAAGCCCACCTTCTGAGCTGAGTGCACTTTTGCCAACATAACAGGAGACTACAGTTCCTCTCTGGCTTCCTTGATATTTTACCTTTTCACTGAATTCCAAGCGGAGGAAATAGTTGACAGTCACAGCTTTCATATTCTGAGGCTGAAAGTCTTGGGGAGTGCTGTGTCAGTCTTGATGCCATTGTCTCTTGTCTCTCGGGGTGGGGGATGGGGGTGCAAACCCATCCTTCTCTGCTCTGTGGGGCAAGGCTGGGGCTTTGCAAACCTCTGGTTTCCCCCTGCCCACCCCCAGTTAGGCTTTGCCCCCAGTGGGCGCTCGATGGAAACTGAGGCTGCAGGAGGAGGGGATTTTTCTCTGGCCCCCTTCTCCCAGTTTGTAGGTTCTTGTGACTCTTACGCCAATGATGGTTCACCACTGTGTTGGTGATGGTTCCAGGGGGCAGCTGGATCTTATCCGATCCTGTTTGTAGGTTTTTTCAACACTTGTGAAGCCAGATTCACCATACTCTTCTGAGAGACTGCAGCTGCAGCTACCCAAGGCCTCCTCCCCTAGAGATCTGAGTTCCAGCCACAGCAGGCCTCTGTCCAAGCTCAGACACCTCAGCACCCACGGGCCAGGGCCCCTTCCTCAGGGCTCTGGGCCCCCAGGTCTGGAAGTCAGCTTTCTCTGAGCAGCCCAGAAACACCAGCGTCTGTGGGAGCAGCTCGCCCCCTTGTATCTGAAGAAACTAGCCTTCCCTGGCTGGAGGACTTTCTTATGAAATGTCTCATGAAATGAAATTCTTTTTTTTTTTTTTTTAATTTTTATTAACATATAATGTATTATTTGCCCCAGGGTACATGTCTGTGAATCTTCGGGCTTACACATTTCACAGCACTTAACAGCACATACCCTCCCCAATGTCCACAACCCAGCCACCCTATCCCTACCCATGCACAACCCCACCCCACCTGCCCCCCCCGGCCACCCTTAGTTCATTTCTTGAGTCTAGGAGTCTCTTATGGTTTGTCTCCCTCCCCACCCCTTCCTGTTTCATGAAATGAAATTCTTTAATAGCATTTTATTTGCTGAATAAGGTCATGAATTGTTGAGGTAAGAGTGATGGTAGAAAAAAAACTAACCTTGGACTCTTTCCTTGCTCATCACCTTGTCTAGCAGTAGATTGGTTTCCTGTCCTCAGACAAACACCGGGTTCTGATGCAAGCTACAAGGCCATCATGAAAGGTCTCTTTCTCAGTGCGTTGGCTCACTTTGCAAAGAGCCGGTAAAAATCGAGAGGTTGAAGATTAGATTTCTTCTTTCTTTCTTTTTTAATGGATGCCTGTAGCTTTACGATATGCAAAAGGAGTCAACATGTCCTCTCTTTTACCCCTCAAATCAGGGGCCCATGCTCCACTTATGAGGAAACTGACAAGCGCCATTACAAGACCTGTTTGGGCAGCCTTGTACAACTGCCCAAGAGAAAGAATACTTTGTAGTTCATTTATCTGAGAATTCTTCACGTTGGCCACAACTCCAGGGTCTGATCATTCCTGTCATGATTCACTTTGAAATGGGCGAGTCGACCTTCAGAAAATGCATCATTTAGTCAGATGCATTTGGTCATTGAAAGCTTTTGCCTTTGGCTGGCCTGGGAGCTGAGCCTTCCCTAAACACCTCTTCCTCCTCCGCACCCTCTTTCTTTAGAGCCGGGCAGCGGTCAATGGCTCTAACAATGAAAGTCCAAACCAGCTAAGAATTTGATGAGCTGTCCCTTCTGAGCTCTGATGTCCTCTATGTTGATGCCCTTTCTTGATTAAGTTTGCCTTTGAGCAGAGCCTGCTGTCAAGGCCTTTGCTGCAGGTAGTTTGTTGGGAGGTGATTCCAGGAGAGGGGAGCATGAGGCAGGAGGAGGAAAGGCAAGGTTGAGTGGAGGCTGTCTCTTGGTCAGGACCTGCAGGAAGCATACGGAAGCCTCTGAAGCCATCATTGGGACTCCTGCTGCACTGCTTCTAGAACATTTTTCCTCTGGCTCCCTTGGCCCGTTGATTGCAGGCTACCCAGAGCTCTCCACTGTCTCAGGTAGAGTGGGATAGCGTGGGAATGTGGAATGGTGCAGTGCAAGCCGGAGGGGCTGTCACGGTTAACAAGGAACTGTCCCCTGCAGCTTGGCTCCCACTAGAGGGGATGGGTAGGATGGACAGGGTGACCACCTCAGATCATACCCTTAGCTCCCTCAGTGATGAGCCATGAAATCTTGGTCAGAAAACCAAACCTCACTTTCCTCATCACGTATTATCATCCTAATAGGATAATAGTACTTTCCTCATATAGTATTGTGCTCAGTAAAAATTAGCTGTGGTTATCCAACCATAGTCTCCTAGTCCAAACTGTGTCCAGAGCTCCTTTTTCTCTTCCAAGATAAGCACAATTTCTCTGTACTTCCACATTTCTTCAGTGAAATCTGGAGCCCTGTGTCAGCATCAGAAGCACACCTTCTCTCTCCTGCCACATACATCAGGGTCTGGAAGCTTAGCTGCCTCTCCGAGGACTCCCACAAGGACTCCCTTCTCCTTTGTCATTACTCTGCTTCTCTGCTTTCCTAACCTGTCTGTCCTCTGCGTGCAGAGGGGCTGCAGAGCATAAGCCCTCACTGTGCTCTCCCATTTCTGGCTGGAGCCCTGGGGACTGGTGTCACATTGTGTTTTCTTTAAAAAAAAAAAAAAAAAGAGGGGCGCCTGGGTGGCTCAGTCGTTGGGCGTCTGCCTTGGGCTCAGGTCATGGTCCCAGAGTCCTGGGATCGAGCCCCGCATCAGGCTCCCTGCTCGGCGGGAAGCCTGCTTCTCCTGCTACCATTCCCTCTGCTTGTGTTCCCTCTCTCGTTGTGTTTCTCTCTGTCAAAAAAAAAAAAAAAGGTCATTGCAGCTCACTGTCTTTTCTTATAAGGGCTGATATAAACATTGTAACTCTTCCAGTACTTAGATTAATGTTGACACTTTGACCCTATAATACGGATAAGCTGAAGTGGTTTGGCTAATGTCAGTGTTCAGAAGCCTAAACTTTCCAAATTGACTACAACCACTGTAGAACTTACTTACTGCTGGGAAAAAATGTCAAATCTTTTGGTAAAAAGGGATTTTTTTTTCAGATAATATGAATTACATAAAAACTAAGCTTTTTTTTTTTTTCTTGGCTGCCAGGGTACTCTGAGCGGAATTGTATGTTTCTGTATAATGATTGTACTTCATTACTGTTTTCTGATATATCCATTTTTCCCTCTGGATATTTAATTTGTCTTTTAATTATCCTAATATACAGGGTTTTTTTAAATTGTAAGCTCACTTAAATCCTCATGAATTATTGGATGTGTCATTGCCCCCTGAACATATACAGTTATTGTTGGTTGTTTGGTCTTTTGAGTATAGTACTTTTCAAAGTCAGGATTGATTGATTGATTTTTTTTTTTTTTAGAGTGAGCGTGTGCACACGTGAGCAGGGAGGGGCAGAGGAAACAGGAGAGAGATAATAAAAATGCAGGGCTTGACACAGGGCTCGATTTCACAACCCTGAGATCATGACCCTGAGATCATGACTTGAGCTGAAATCAAAAGTCGGACACTTAACCAACTGAGCCATGCAGGTGCCCCAGCAAAGCCAGGGTTTCTAAAGCCTGTTACACAAGATGTTGGTAGTTGCCATTTTATTAACTGTTTAGTAATTCAGAAGATGTGGTATTTTAGTTAGTATGTTTTTGGTTCCAGGTTACTAAAAATCCCATTTAATGCACAGGCTTGAACATCAGAGGAGATTCACTGGGATTTGTTACCCTAATGAGCTCCAGGAATGGTTTGATCAGGATTGGGTTTCTAGCTCTTTTTCTCTTAGTTTCTTTTTTTTTTTTAAAGATTTTATTTATTTGACAGAGAGAGAGCGAGCACAAGTAGGCAGAGAGAGAAGGAGAAGCAGTCTCCCTGCTATGCAGAGAGCCGGAAGCGGGGCTCGATCCCAGGACCCCGAGATCATGACCTGAGCCGAAGGCAGCAGCTTAACCCACTGAGCCACCCAGGCGCCCCTCTCTTAGTTTCTCCTAGCTTGGTTCTCCTCTGTATTGGCTCTTTCTTGAGACTAGCTTCCCTTGGTAGGGGTCAGGGATGGCAGCTCCCCCTGATGAAGGCGGTGGGCTTGGCTTTGCTCTGCTCGGGCCGCACGGGGGGTGGGGGTGGGGAGCTCATCCCTCAGCCAGACACCACAGCCAGCGGATAGGAGTGTTTTGATTGGGCCAGACTCCTCAGACCCTGCCTGTAGCTGTGACCCCACGATGTCCCCAGGTGCCACACAGCTGGTTGGGGGGCCTGAGTTGAAGACAGGGAGATTTATTGCCATCTCCATGTAACAGGGCAGATGGAAAGAGAACATGGGAAGCACTCCGGCCCACCACGAGGAGAGCTACTAGAAAGCCATGCATGTGCATTTATTTGCCATAGACCAAGCCAGATTATGCCTTGATGGACCTTGTCGGTTCTATCAAAATACTTTTTTGTTGGCCTGCAGGAAGAATTTGCCTTGTGATGCCTCTTGAATGGGGCAGTGGAAAGTTTCCTGCAATTATATGCCTTATACATCACATTTCTCCAGCAGACATTTGCGGTTTTATAGAGCCCATCAACCAATGGGCAGCTGATAGGAGATGTGAGTTTAGTGCATCAGAGAAGGAGAGGCTGGCTCTCTGGGAGCGGACTTGTGCTTGGCTCATCGTATCCACTGAATGCTTGACAATAGGGAGATCCTTAAAGGAATGAATACATTTCTGAAAACAGTACTCAAAGAAACCGCTGTAGACACTTTGTCCTGTTACTTAAACTAAGGAATATTCCAATTCCTTAAAGAAAATAACCGTTTTCTTTCCCAGTTCCTGTGTTTTCCTATATCTTGTTATAATTTATGTCTGCAGGAAGCATTTCGTAGGGGGCTTTCAGAATTTATGGCAAAGAAGATGCGGGAGGGGCGCTTGGATGGCTCAGTCATTGGGGGTCTGCCTTCCGCTGAGGTCATGATCCCAGCTCCTGGAATCAAGCCCCACATCAGGCTGCCCCTCCTTCTCCCTCTGCCATTTCCCCAACTTACGCTCTCTCCATCTCTCTTTTTGTCAAATAAGTAAATAAAATCTCTAAAAAAAAAAAAAAAAGTCCAGAGAGCACATGTGCACACACGCATATGCTTGCTTCCGCCCAGCCGAAAGGACACAGCAACGGTGTCCTTTTCCTCTGGCGTGTCTTCCGTTGCTGGACTAATTGTAGGACAGTGGCCTCTGTCTATTGCCTTGAAAGTGCCGTGGCTTTCACGTTCCTTCGCAGAGCTGTGGTTCCGCCAGGGCCCCCGCACGGGCAGCACGGGGTTTGTGGGTACAATGACCCAGGGCGGCAGAATTTGTGTATTGGCTGGGTGAGTACGGAACCTGCCCCCAGAGACAACCGGTGCCCTTTCTGGACCCTGACTCAGATGTCCTGAGAGCCTGCGTCTCACCAGGGCTGGGAGTGAAGCATGAACCTCTGTGGCTTCGTCCTCTGAGGCAAACCAGGCCAAGGTAGTGGGAGATTCTCTTTAGAACAGGAAAGAGTCTGCGAATTCCAGGTGTCATTGCCGTCTTTTCAGCAATTACTATCCACAGCCTACCACCTCTCCTCACCAGCCTTCATTTCTACCTAAACAAAGCAGGAATGAAGAAATCAAAAAGGCTGTTTGTTGAATCCACTGTGTTTCTGGTGATAGTATAGACCAACTGAGTCAACCAGGACTGACTCTTGCTCTGGGAAACATTGCCAGACACCTGTGCCAATAAATGTGACTCTCCATCCAAGGGGAGCCAGGGGTGGGGACCTCTGCGCTCCGGGAGCGCCGCCATTGGGTGCCGCGGAGGAGAAAGGAAGGCTAGGTCAGTGCTGGGGAACCAGACTGGCCAGAGGGCTCATCCTCCAAGAAGCGGTTAACCATTCACACTACAAGGTTCCAAGGACCGTGGGTAGCCCTGGATTGCTCTGACAGGGGCATGAAGCTCCGGTTCTTGGGGCCCAGCCCGCTGATCAGGGCCCTGGGGCAGAAGCCCCATCCTGTGAGTGCTGTGAAGATTGGGATTTCTAGAAAAGGCACTCAGCTAGGCTCTGGGAGAATGATTTCAAACTTGCCGTAGTCTGGTCTTTAGCAGAAGTCTGGAAGATTACTCAAAGGCTTTGGAATATGTCCCCAGCCCCAGTGCTGGGAATTAAACTGGGAATGCGGGAATGTTGGTCCCTGGACTTCGGCTGGGCCCAGCCCAGCCTCTGCAGAATTGCTCACTTAATTGCAGTCTCAAGGTCAAGCCATGACCCTGATGTTGATGAGGACATTCACTATGTGACACAGTCTTTGCTTCCTGGGCACCCTCAGGAGAAATGTGACCTATTTGAAGAAGAGGAAATGGCACTTCTCAGCATGAGACTTATTTTTATCTTAAGGACACTGTGAACTAAGTAAGCTTCTCTCTGTGCTGGAATTTTCTTAAAGCTAAATGGGAGTATTAAACCTGTTTATAGAGCTTTATTGTGTGCATTTTTATATTTACTAATTCCTGGCTCCATTTTATACCCTTAGCTTTGTTTCATTCCTTTTTTTCTGCCTATTTTTTGCTTATGTTGCCCTCTTGTCTTTTATGTTTCCTTTTAGTCTGCCTTCCAGGGGTGTGCTAGAACCTTTGCAGTTGTTAAACACTGTATTCAGGAATTTTACGATCCCCTTGTTAAATGGGTGATGGCTTGAAATCAACCAAGGTGGGAGTATTTACACCATGGATATAGGCAGACACTACAAATATATCTGTCTTTTTCTTCCAGAGAACTAGTTTACCAGCATACGGCTATCTCTGTCTTATCTAGAAAAGGTAGAGTCTTAACAAATATGGTTTTTAAAGTATTATTTTAAAAAGTATTATGAAAATATCTATCTTGTTTGAATATTATAGGTGTTTTCAAAAAAATTTTTTTAAATGAGCAGTACTCCCCTTGTGGGGCTCAAACTCACAACCCCATAGTCAAGAGTTGCATACTGTACTGACTGGGCCAGCCAGGCACCCCTTATATGTGTTTTTAAATCTTAAGAACAGTAGCCTTGTTTTGGGTCCAAAAATGTTTCAAGGGTAAATAAATTTATGAAATTGCTTTTTATTGATGGCAAGGGAAAAATGGGATTCATCCAAAATGTGCCTTCTGGTCATCTTGGCTATCGTGCAGCTCTTCTAAAAAGGAGCGTATTTATGTATGTGGATATGCTGAAAGCTGTTTGCATTTCTGTTTATCACATTTTAGGTTATACTCCAAAGAGCTAAGTTTTTGGTAAACCTAGCAGTATTAGAAGCAAGTTGATATCCCATTCAATGTGTGATGGTTGCTAAGGGACCATTCAATGCAAATTAGAAGTAATAATAGCTCTGGTTTAAAAGGGCAGAGAATTAGGACAGGGAGGGAAAAATGAGTCCCTACAGAAGAGAAGAGTTTGCAGTGACAAATGTGGATGCCTGCTACCCAACTCCTCTTTCCGCTCTGTCCGGTGACAGAGAGCCAAGGAGGAATGAGGACAGCACAGGGATGAGGGAAGCCACAGTCACTGCTGGCAGGGGCCCAGGCTTCTCTGGTCTTGGCTTACCTTGGAATAGGTACAAATTACTGCAGAAAGCATGTTTGTTATCCAGAATGGGCAGCTCAGCAATTATAAACTTCGGCAACAGCACGAAAGAGAAGAGGAAAAAATCTCTAGCAGTAAAATTATAACTTCTGGGCCACAAACAGCCAAGCCAAAGGCAGCTGGAAAGTGCCCCAAACCTGCAGAGCCCCCAAAGGCATTCTGATG
>JAQQSY010005620.1:0-11549 GCA_028646535.1 Procyon lotor | reverse complement strand
ACATGCATTTCACAGTGAGTTAGGGAGCTTAGGCATTTAAAAAATACCACCAGTGTTGACATAGTATTAGAACATAGTGTAAAATCAGGTCTTGAGACTTTTTTACATATTTGATTCATATTTTATAGTTATTCTCATCGATTTTTATATTACCTCGTGGTATAGATTAATACAATGAATGAAACTGGTTAGTAATTTTCTTGCATGCTAATTATATCTAAAGATGTAATGCCTGCAAAACACTTAAAATTTAATGTAATTCACTTTTTTCTGAAAGATCACATATTTTGAGAAAAAATGTTTTGTTTCAGCAGTGAATTAAAAAAAAGTCCAAATTCATAAACTTATACTTGTATGCTCTAGAAAGAGGAAGAAAGTATTAGGGATATAAACTATTTAAAATACCCTTTCTTAGAAGTGAAGCAACATGAATATGTTGCTTAAAATGTTAAACTTTAATGAAAGAAATTTCTTATTTAAATCTTCAGTTATTTTGTTTTTACAAAATATATTTGGTGCCATCTCTGAACATGGCTGTTTCTCTCACTGTTGAACCCCTAATTCCTACAAATGTATTAGATTTTTTTACCATTAAAAAATCAGTTCAGGGGCACCTGAGTGGCTCAGTCGTTAAGCGTCTGCCTTCGGCTTAGGTCATGATCCCAGCGTCCTGGGATCGAGCCCCGCATCAGGCTCCCTGCTCGGCGAGAAGCCTGCTTCTCCCGCTACCATTCCCTCTGCTTGTGTTCCCTCTTTTGCTGTGTTTCTCTCTGTCAAATAAATAAAATCTTTAAAAAAAAAAAAAATCAGTTCAGTAGTCAATTTTTTAAAAAATAATTTTTTAATTAAAATTTTTTCATTCCAGTAAAATACACATGATGTAAAATTTACCATTTTAATCATTTTTAAATTTACAGGTCAGTGGAGTTAAATACATTAATATTGTTGTGCAACAGTCACTACCAGCAATCTCCATAACTCTTCCTCTTGTAAAAGTGAAACTTTATGCCCATTAAACAGTACTCCCACCCCTTCCATAGATCTACAGACTTGTTTTTTCAGTTGTTTGTGTAGTTACTGGTAATGAAAAAATGAAAAGAATTTAGAGCAAGGAAATATTCACCTGAATCAACATATTTTAGTTTCTGAGCAATTAGCTGATAAGCTCGTTTGAACCTGACTTCCAGGATAGAATACTTTTGAGGTTATATTAGTTTCTTTGTTTTCAATAAGGCAAATTTTGATGATGTATCAATTAGCAAATCCTGAAGAATTGATGTGAATGGTGTGGTAATTCCTGTTATAAGAGATACTTCTTGGTCCTGAACTCGGAGCGCCTGGTTAGCTCAGTGGGTTAGAACCTCTGCCTTTGCCTCAGGTCATGATCTCAGGGTCCTGGGATCAAGCCTCACATTGGGCTCTCTGCTCAGTGGGGAGCCTGCTTCCCCCCTCCCCCCCCTCTGCCTGCTTGTGATCTCTCTCTCTGTCAAAAAAAAAAAAAAAAAGAACTCCTGAACTCTTTCTTCCCCCAGGGTATCAGATCTGCTGTTGAATTGAGGAAGTAGCCTGGCAGCAGTCTTGTGTATCTGAGCTGAGTTCAGAATTGTTTAGAATGGGAAGTGTTTTTAAAACACTGTGGGAAATCTAATTAAAATTGAACTTTGAAAAAAGAAAATAGAAAACAGTGTGGAAGTAAAGGTTAGGTTAGTGTTTTCTGTCAAATGTTTTTAAAAGATCTATGTAAGAATACTGTTTTTAATCTGTTAAAATATGGATTTTGAAGACGTATTTGAAGACATAAATTATTATAAATTATAAATTATTACTTAATTACATTGACTTTGCTAAAAACAGCAAGGAAGGTTGCTAAAGACAGCAATGTAGGTAATTATCTAGATCTGAGTATTAGAAGTATTATTATTTTGAATAAATATCGAGAGACTAAATTTAACATCTTAGTACATATGCTTTGTGTGTTAGCTTTTTCTTAATGTAAAATGAATCTCAATATGCCATATGATTGGTGACAAATAAGAAAGTCTATGTGCAATTAAGAGATCTGCTTATTTAAGAGCTCTCAAAGGTTGTAAAAGATTATACTTGGCTATATGTGAAGGATAAATGTTGTGCAATAATGCTCCTTAGTTCCCCTTTTATAATAAATCTCAGCTGTGTGTTCAGCACAAGGGCTCACTGCCAAAAAGAACAGGTTCAACTTGTCTGTGAGGATTTGCACCATAGTAAAGTGCACAACTGCTTTTGTAAAGGTCATTGTAGAGGTCACAGGCATGTACAGTTGAATGAAAGCAACTTTATAAACATGGTAGAACAGATAGTGTTATTTAAGATTCACAAATCGATGTTAACTTAAATCATTAAAAGGATAGAAAAGTTATAAAAAGAACCCTCATATACATTTTCACTTTCTGTTTATATTTTCAAAGGGATTTAAAACAATTTCTTTGTCAATTTGGGCCAGTATATTTTAAAATAACTTCATAATTGCTTTTTTTTGCAAAGTTTTTTTTATTTTAGAGTGAGAGCTGGGGGGCGGGATGGAGAGAGAGGGAGAGAAGCAGACTCTGCTGAATGCAGAGCCCACTATGCCAGGCTTTTGATCCCATGGTCCTGAGATCATGACCTAAGCTGAAACCAAGAGTTGGATGCTCAACTGACTGAGCCACCGAGGCACCCCCATAATCACTTTCATAATAAATGTCCACACTTGGAAACATTGACTAATGTTTGTTAAATTCTGAGGAGTGTTCTGAACAGAGTTCATATAATAAAGGTAGGATGTGACCATGGTAAAATGAAGTGCGTGTGTGTGTGTGTGTGTGTGCACGTGCACGCACGTGTGCATGTGTGGGTGTGTTGGGAGGTGAGCCCAAAGGAGTATGGGTAAAGAGTATGGGTAAATTCTAATGAAAATGCAGATGTGATCTAAAGGAGGATGTCTCCAGGGGTCATATTTCTCCTGAGCTTATTATTGAAAGACTTAAAATTAAACAAAGAAAATGTTATATGAATCTTTTTGTCTAGATATGTCACAAATACATTCATACATTTGTAAGTAGAAATGACAGAAATAGCAGGTGGAGAGACTATAAGACCCATGACTACAGGCAATGCATGTTTTTAGTTTAGTATAATGAACGCCAGAAAATGATAGAATTAAGTAATTAAGTAGCTGCAAAGCTTACCTAGAGTTATGTTTTACCTGGAGTTTTATCTGGTTATAGAGTGACTGTTTCTTTTTCTTTTTTCTTTTCAATAGTGATGAAAATGGCAGGCAGCCATTGTTTTCAGTATAGAGATTAATTAGTAATCTGTTAGAATATGCTTCAGCAAATGCAGCTGATTGGCAGTAGCACCTGTCTCAGCAACTGGTAGAATGTTAGTGCATTCATCAAGCCTGTAATTTCCAGAAGGGCTTCAAAGCTGTGTTCATTAAAGTCTCCCATACTAATTACTTTCTTTGTCCTCTGGGACACTGTTTTACTAAATGTACCTCTCTATTTTTATTTATTTGTGTAGATATTTATGTATTTATGAAGATTATAAATTTAATTTTTTTAATTAAAAAAACTAAAATTATGTGATAGTCTGTGTACCTATTGTATTTGTGGAACTACCATTTATGCTTAGTGAACACATACTGTTCCCACATGAAAAATTTACCAATATTGTGATTTCTGTGCATTGCTTTTGTAATTCATATCATAAATATAAAATATATCTGTAAATTTTGAAAAATGATCTATTAAAGTGTAGTAAAATGTGATTTAAAGGGTGGGATATTACAGTCAACTTTCTAGAAAGGTAGTTTATTTCTGCATTTTTAGAAAGTCTTTCTAGTTGAAATAGTCTTTCTGGTTCATTCAATTCAAATTATATTCAGTTTACATGGTTTTATAGACAAGGCACCAATTTGTTTTATTGTTTGAGGAAGTAAGTATTTTTACTTGTTACGAAAAGAAAGATTAAACTACTAAGAGTATTTAAAAATGTGAAGAAAAGATAAGGATGAAACACATATCTCAGTACAGGTGAAATTTGCCTCATTCTCAATGTATTATGGAAGAGTTGAACGTGAATATTTTCTGAAAGTAAAGTTACCTATTTTAATGAACAAGGGTAATTTTCATTTAAAACCTACCGATATACTAATATATTTTTTTAAAGATTTTATTTATTTGAGAGACTGAGTTTTTTATGTTTCATAAATATAAAGATAGGTTGTTAAGTACCTAACAATAGAAGCAGTTCTGGTGGTGTATCCTTTCTGTCAAAGCTTCACAGTGCCTCACACCCACTAAATGTTTGGATAAATAACTGAATTTTCATGCTGTAGACCTGTAACAGAAGAGTGCTTGGTGGATTCTGGCAGTATAGGCTTTAAAATCTGGGTAGGTTACTTGGCCTTGGAAAACATTGGTTTCTTTTCCTGTAAAATAGGCAAAATAATAATAATTTCAAATGTATGTATAGGGCCTAGTACAGTGCACAGCATATAGTAGATGTTCAGTAAATATTTTTGTGTCCTTTGCATGAAACCCCACCGTTAATAATCACATTCTATATATGCATGACTTTAGTAAAAGACAGTTTAGGCAAAACTGCAAGTGAAAAGGGAATCAGAGAATCCTAAACGTTCTATTCTATTATACATTTAGAAGGTAGAGCTAGCGGTGCTTGGCTGGCTCAGTTTGTGGAGCATGTAACTCTTGATCTTGGGCTTGTGGGTTTGAACTCCACATTGGGTGTGGTGATTGCATAAAAAAATAACATCTTAGGAAAAAAAGAATGTAGCTCTAATTGCATGGTGGTTTTTGTGAAGGTGGTGGCAGTGCTGGTGATCGTGGTAGTGGTTATGTGTGTTTGAAGAGAGCAGTTTGGGATGGTTAGGGTATTCATACCATTTGTTGTTTCCTTTTAGGACAGAAGGATAAAGTCAGTTCCAGCTTGGCTTAAGTTTTTACTTATTTTTTACAATGGGAATGGTACAGGAACTGCTCATTCTGTAGCTAAATGATGTCAAATAGAATCAGGTTTGTTATATAGTTTTTGGGGAGGATGACTTTGGAGTAGGGGATTGGAGTAAGTGGGATACTGTGGGTCATTACAAAACATTTGTTCATGCACGAAGCAAGCATTCCTAATATGTACTAAGTAGTGTACTAGGCACAGAAAATTTAGTTCTGAATAAAATATGATTCCTTGAATTATTCAGTCTCTATTATAAAGAAGTTTTCTGCTACGTTTTCACTAAAAAATATTTCTGCTTCAGAAGACTAATAATCTTACCTTGCGGTATTTTTTGTTTTGCTAATATAATAGTAATATTTGTAGAGAACTATATAAAGTGATTTTCTTATTTTATTACATTTAGAAATGTAGACTTTTGTATAAGTTGTCATTATTATTGGATAACTAAAAGTTCACCTAAAGTGCCAACATAAGAATTTTTTCTGGGAACTGTTTTTGTAATTACTAAAAGCAAGTTAACTAAAATGCTATATGTCTGAAAAGTTTTAAAATGCCGTTTTTCTTAAAATTAATGCAGACTCTTTTAAGCCGGCAAGTTTTGTCACACCGAATAGCCTTCTTGATGTTTTTCTTTTCTGATCTTTTTATAGAAACAGATACGATTTGCTGGATGCTCTGTCCTCTTGGCAACAAATGGTAGTTCAGTAGAAAGACAAGCATCAGAAAAGGAATGTAAAAATAATGCTTTTTAACACTACCTCATTTATTAGTACTTAAGGAAAAATAAAATCTAGAATGACAAATAAAATAAAATCTAGTCTTTAGACCCTATTTTTACTTTAAGCTACTATCATATCTATTTTCATTTTATCTTATAATTTAATAAAAATAATAAACACATTTGCTCAGTGTTTCTACTTCTTCAATTCTCATTCTTCCTTCTATCACTTATCTTCTGGTTCCTACTTTCACTCCTGTACTGAAGCTGCTCTTGGAATTGAATTCCCTTCACTAGAAATGATCTTTCTTCCCTGCCATTTCAGCCCCATTCAGCCTTCATAGTCCATCGCAAATGTCATTTTTCCCCCAATAATTCAGTTGAATAGATATTTAAATACCTGTCATATGTGACATCCCATTACATGTCCCATCATATGTCCATTTAACTTATTTGACTATAACTGAAGTTGAAAACACAAAACTAGGGAGAAAAGTATGGTTGGCAAAAGCAAGCCAACTGCTTTATCTGCTTTTGCACAGAACACATAGTAATCTATTCCAATGCTAGAGGAAAAACTAGTTTATTTATATAAAGCAATTACAGTATGTATAGATTACATATTGTAATTATGTAATACTGTAATATTGTTACAGTAATTACATACTGTAATAAACTAATGTATAGTTTACTTTATGGGCTATTTAAGGGATTTTTTTGAGGGGTTATTTTGACGAATTTTTGCTTTACACTGACCTTAGAACGTGTAAGATGTGACTTTATTGTTGTAGCTTTGTTGAATTTAAGTCAGTCACATCACTTAGGGCCCTTCTAGATAACATTTGGACTTCTCTGATGTTTTAGGTGTAGAACTATCTGAGGCAGAGATGATTTGCTTGTTAGTTTCTTTCCTGTCTTTGCGTTTTTCAGGAGATAAATTTGTATGAATGCAATTTTAGTCAAAACAGGTGGAAGCATGGGGGGAAAATGCTATTCTTTTGTATTTTGTGTTCATCTATATAGTTTGAGACCCTTGGCTTTCTGCAAACTAATGGCACGTCCACAAATATATTGTTGAATTTAGTTTCTGTATGAGCCATAGTAGTTCTACACCAACACAAAGGAATTTATAGAAATGCTTTTTTTCCCCCCAAATATGTTTATTTTATTTTTTCAATGTTACAAGATTTATTGTTCATGCACCACACCCAGTGCTCCATGCAATACGTGCCCTCCTTAATACCCATCACCAGGCTTGCCCAACCCCCCACCCCCACCCCTCCTAATATAGAAATGCTTTTTAAAAAATATATGTAGAGCTTGGTTATATTTGAGATGCTTTAATGATATTAATCTTTTAAATAGTTATTATTTCCTAATTCCTCCCATTTTAAATATGCTAAATTTTAAAGTTTTTCCTCAAGGAATAGTTTATGTTTGTGTAACAGTAGGAAATAAATACACAATAATAATCCATACACAAATATATTTGTGTAACAATAATAATTTTAAAACAGAATTGATATGAAAGGATGTTTTTCTGTGTGGATTTGAACACTAAATGTTGCATGTTGTAGTGAGGGGATTACAAATGACTTTAGTTAACAAAGCCTTAAGGTAATTCCACTATAGTGGACAGATTGTGATGAGGTTTCCAGAGCCAATGTGATAGAAATTGTTTTTGGAGACTTGGCTTAGCCAAGCAAAGGGTATAACTCTTTTAGGACCATTTGCTTTCTAATGATGAACGAGAAGCTCAAGCCCAGCTAGATATAGAAGTTCTTCTTTAATGTTTTAAAGTATAGCTTACATATTGGAATGGAAGTGATCATTACTAAAAAACTAGAAAAATATGGTGCTACTCCTAGTATATTCAAGATGAGCTTTTTTCATACTCTGAAAAAGCTTGCTTTTTTTGAGAAGGAAAACCTCGGAGAAAAATTGATAATATATTAGGCACCATATTTTAAAAGATAGGGAATACTCATAAAGGCTGATTTGTGGGAATAATTCAGCATTAGAAAGCTTAAAAGAGCAAACCATATAATTTTTATTTTTATTTTTTTTAATTTTTAGAAAAAGGTACATTCTGTTCATTATAAAACATGCATTCAGAAAGAGAATGTAATCTCATGATTCTAGTAGAGACTTGAGAATCTGGAAATTCGTGTTTATTTTTTCCACTGGCTGTTTCTCTGGTATATTTAGAATAAAATTATTTTACATTAAATTTGGGGAAAATTCTTTTTATGATACATTATGAGGTAGTGGCTTATCTGCTTAGTGGTCATGAAATCATAGCAGGTTAGACCTGGATTAACATCTAGACCAACCCCCAGTTCACTTCCCACATCCCCATTTTAGATTATGATAATGAAGCTGAGAGTTGTATCACCTTGTTCATTTTATTTTATTTTTTAAAAATAAGGCTTTATTTTTAAGTAATCTCTATACCCAACGTGAGACCAGGAATCACACACTCTACCAACTAAGCCAGCCAGGCGCCCCTCCCTAGGTTCATTTTAGTTTAGAGGCAGTGCCAGCATAAATATAGAGTTACCTCTTACCGTGCAGGGTCTTATCCCTCATTGACCTTAATGCTGTTTACTATAAATTTTGAAAGAAATTAGAGAGCCATTTCTATGGAGGAAAATGAATTGAACTTACATAAAATTCCACACTACCAAGAAGTTATTACCACGCAGCTGTTGCAGTGATGGCAAGTTGATATCACCCTAGAATGACCAGAACAGCATAGTATAAAAATTGCTCTGCTTGCTACCCCAAAAATTTAAAAAGAACTGAATTACCAAGAAGGTATTACTTAGAGTGAGCAGGTTGAAGGCAATGCCAGGTATATAAATATTCTCTATGCCATTATAAAATTGTGTGAGAACACATACACCACACCATTAAAAAATATATCTGTATCCATATACAGTTGCATACGTATATATACACAAATAGAAAACATATGTACATATGTGCACATACATATTTAAATTACTAGGACACTAAATAACGTAGAAACAGTATTTCAGAAAAAAACAGTTGATTTTCTAAAATGTGCCCGAAGATACTTCTCTGGAAATAATAACCAGGATTGTAGTCGTGTAATGCTTCAAGAACACTGAAATATTCAGGTTTTTAATTCCCTTTGGCAGTGGGACACATTCTGTAGGATTTGATAAATTTAAGATGTGAGAATACTGAGTTTATAAAGATAACCACCACTATCATTGTTTTCTTTGTTTTGTTTTTGTTTTGCATTTAGATAATTCAAAGACTTAAAAGTAGAAAGCACAATCTCATTGGAAAGTTATCAGAATATAAACTCCCTGAGTGCAGGGTTTGTATTTGTTTTGATCACTGCTGGAGTTTTTAGTTTTGGACCTATAGTTAGTTTAGTATTCGGTATTTGTTATGTGAATGGATGATGATAGCCACGGGATACCACAGTATTATCTGAAATTTTGTTAAAATGAATTCTTAAGTGGCTAATGACACATTTCCAGCCTAGAGATAAAAAGCTCCCATAGACTTTCTGTAATGGGTAAGTGAAAGAAAATAATATTAAAGTGTGGAGAAGGTGGAGTTGTATTCCTTATGTGCCCTTATACCTTATAGTACATGTGATTAACAAAATTTCAGTTGTTTATGCTTAGAGCATTCTTAAACTTATAGAATATGGAAACCTCTCATAGTTTTCCTAGTGTTCATATTGCTATACCATATGACCATTCACATGCCCTTTTATATTATTCATTGATTTAACAAAACATCGAGTAGCTCTTTGTTGCCATGCACTGTGCTGTAGACTTGGCAGTGAACATAGGACTTTATAGTCTAATGGGAGAGACAAATGTTAAACAGATAACTATACACAGTTTAACAAGCTTATAGGGCTTTTTAGCAAATAGACTAAAGATGAGACTAGCCTGGCAAGTAAGTCATTTAAGCAAGACAGAAAAACAAAGAGTCCTTAAAGTTGTGTTAAAGGATTTTTGGAATCATTCAATCTATCACCCTAAATTGCTAATACTTTATGAATTACAGCCTCTTCTATAGTACTTAGCAAAAAATTATATACTGATTTATATGAAAGGATATTTTCATGTTAGTATTTTTTTCAAGTTTCTATTTTAATTTCAATTAACATCCAGTATTATATTACTTCTTGGTATACAATATAGTAATTCAACAATTCCATGTATCACCTGATGCTCATCACAAGTTCACTCCTTCATTTTTAGTATTTTTATTATTGCTTATTTCAACAACCTTTATACTAATGATTACTAATGAGTGGTTTCTATTACTGTTATTTTTATTAGAAAATGATATATTTTCTTTAGTAATCTTATTGTAAATGGTTGCTACATTCCTAAAGTGTGTGTATGTGTGTGTGTCTCTTTTAACCAGGGGTTTAAATGACCAGGGGTTTTTTTTAAAGTAAAAGTTGCTTTCAGAGTTAATTTCATTTCTTATTGAGTGGACTCCAGAAATCTAGATCATACAATTTTTCACTTGAAATTAAATCCTGATTTTAGAGTCAGCCCAAAAGGTAGTCTGTGCTTTTCCTTTATTTGATGAGAAAGAATAGTGATAATATTTGTAATGTATGGATGCTCTAACAGTTAAGTTTTAGTAAATAGTAAACTATTTTTTATAGTAGACTTGAAATTTGCTAAGTAAGAAGAGTTAAAGAATATATTTCAAACTATACTTAAAATTATAACCGTGTATAGGGGCGCCTGGGTGGCTCAGTCGTTAAGCGTCTGCCTTCGGCCCAGGTCAGATCCCAGAGTCTTGGGATCGAGCTCCGCATCGGGCTCCCTGCTCCGCGGGAAGCCTGCTTCTCCCGCTACCATTCCCTCTGCTTGTGTCCCCTCTTACGCTGTGTTTCTCGCTGTCAAATAAATAAAAAATCTTTAAAAAAAAAAAAAAAAAAAATTATAACCGTGTATAATTACGTTGGTTGACATTTCAGTGTAAATGGAATCTTACAATATGTAGCCCTTTGCTTGGTTTCTTTCACTTAGCATAATGTTTTTGAAGTTCATTTATGTTGCAGCACATATAAATATTTTATTCCTTTTTGTTGCTGAATAGTATTAATTCAGGTATTAATATTAAATTATGAATTAATATTCATACTGTATTGAATATACCTCATTTTCTAGTTCATTTACCAGTTGATGGACATGTAGACTGTTTCCACTATTTGGCTACTATGAATAATGTTGCTAGGAATATCTCATATAAGTCTTTGTGTGGTTGTAGGTTTTCATTTCTCTTGGTTAGACAACTATGAAGTACTAAGTCATAGTACATTATTTGTACACTCAAGAAAAACTGAACTGATTTCCAAAGTGGTGGCACCATTGTACACACTCGTCAGAATGTATAAAGGTTCTAGTTTCTCCGCATTCTCAGTAAAACTTTTTATTGTTTGTCTGTTTGATTATATCCAATCTAGTGGGTAAAGTAGTATTTCATTGTGGTTGTAATTTGCATTTTTCTTAAAGATGTTGAGCATCTTTTCATGTACTTGTTAGCCATTTCTGTGTATTCTTTGGTGAAATGTCCATTAATTCAGTTGTGATAGATCACTAGTGCATCATGTAGTTTAATTTCCTTAATCTGATAATTTGGATAATATAATACTTACTGTCTTGGTGGAAATAGCACATTCAGTTACTATTTTGCATCCAGATTTTAGATACTCTTTTGCCTCTAGTCACTTAAAACTGCCAACGCTGGGGCACCTGGTTGGCTCAGTTGGTTGGGTGTCTGCGTACAGCTCAGGTCATGATCCCAGGGTCCTGGGATTGAGCCCCAT